>JANDJT010122631.1:0-10567 GCA_024331685.1 Stegophilus panzeri
GGGATCAATAAAGTATCTGAAATCTAAAAATAAATAAATAAATCTCAACACACAAAGTTATTTGTGACATTAGGATTTTTTAAAATCATACCCCACAATGGCTAATGTTATCACATGTCTAATGTTATGTTAAAGTCTACATAATAGTTTAAAAAAAAAAAACTTCCAACCTGGAGGATTGTATTTCATAAAAACTTAAATAGATCTTTCCTGGGCAAATAAGTAGCAGCCGTTAATGCATATATAGAAAAAATAAAAACAAAAACAAGGAAAACAAAAACAAGAGTATTAATTAACAGCAAATTGAATGAAGGTAAATAAGTATAGGGGACTTATTTTCCCCTTTCCTGTTTACGTTGTACACCTCAGACTTTAGGTATAACTCAAAGTCATGCCCCATGCAAAAATTCTCGGATGATTACTGGCTTTTGTGAGGGAAAGGTAGAAGGCAAAGTACAGGAAATTGGTGGAGGACTTAGTGACATGGTGTCATAGGAAGACATAGCAAGACAAAGGAGATGGTAGTGGATTTACGTAGAACTAGGCCACAAATTCAGCCAATCTTTATTGAAAGGGTCAATGTGGAAATGGTTAGGACCTGCGGGTATCCGGGACTGTTCCTGGATGATAAACTGGACTGGTCTGTGAACACGGACTTACTATATAAAAAGGGTCAGAGCCGACTATACTTTCTGAAGAGGCTGGGATCCTTCAATATCTAGAAGAAGCTCATGCAAATGTTCTATTGGTGTATTTTATGTTGTGGTATGCTTGTGAGGTGGCATGAAAAAGAGAGACGAGATGCGACTGGACAGGCTATTTAGGGGTCAGTCATTGGTGTGGAACTGGAGTCTCTGGTTAAGGTGTCAGAGAAGAGGACACTCTATAAACTGCAGTCCGTCATGGATAATAAAGAACATCCACTGCACCCCACTGTTATGGCCAATAAGAGCAAGTTTAGTGGGAGGCTGCTTTTACTGAACTGCTCAACAGACTCAGGAAATCTTTCATCCCAAGAGCAATCAGACTATTAAACTTCTTTAACTCCTTTTTCAGATTTTCGGAGGCTAGATGACTGAATTTGCTCCAGAATTAATAAAGTTTAATAAAATAAGATTAGAAAAATAATAAATTAATGTTCTAAAGTCATTTGTTACATTATTCTGTTTAGATAATGAGAAAATTGAAGCTGACGTTAAGTCTGATGTAAACATTAAAACCCAGGAGATCTTGTCTGAACTTGATGACTTCTTCCTCGCCCACACTGAAATGAAACTCCATGACATGTTAACATCATCAGTTGAGGTATGATTATAATACTAAAAAAACTTCTTTAAACTGATTATCTGAACATATTGTTGGACATCCAATTTCAAACCGTGGGTACCCATCAGCAGTTGCTTAGCAAAAGAAAGAGCCTTCGCATCCTGGAGCTTTGTGTTGAAAGTGTCACAATTGTAGTTAAGAAATAAAATGTCCCCACTGTTTAAAATTAATGATTTTATACCTGCCAGCATATAATTAAAAACCATAACAATATGTTTGGACAATGAAGTGCATCATTAGAAATATTTAATTTACTTAATATGTAAATTTTACATATTTTGGGGATTTGGGATTTTAGATACTTTATTGATCCAGAGGAAAATTTAGTTTCTTTGCATATCCCAACCATCACACAGCACCCCTAGTGACAGTGTATCCCAGTGGATAAAGCGTTGGTCTATTGACCAAAAAGTTTGGAGCTTGAATCCAGGCTCACTGTTGGGTCCTTGAGCAAGACCCTTAACACTGTCAGCTCCAGGGGCACCATGTGATGGTTGACCCTGCGCTCTGACTCCAACTTACATACAGGTTGGGATATGCATTGTACTGTACATCTGTATATGTGTAATGACTAATAAAGGCTCTTCTTCTGAAGCTGAAAGTGTTGACAGTCTTGCTCAACAGCGACTATGCAGTAGAACCAGGATTCGAACCCTGGACCTTGTGGCTGAGAGCCCAAAGCTCTACCCACTAAGCTACACTGTCCCTTATGCCGTTTATACTTTAGGTTTAGAAATAATAAGTTCACTAAAATAATAGTTTTTGCTTCTTATTTGTAGGCCACAAATAACTATCTTCATGCCTCCAAGATTCCTGTTATGCAAAGACTCCAGATTCCTGACTTCCCTTGGATGGAGATGTCAGAAAATCATGAAATTTTCCTTAATATGTAAGTAAATACACTATTTTATTTTAAAAAAACTATATCAATGAATCATGTTAATCATAAACAAATAATTAAGAATCTATACAAGTGAAGCTTTTGTTATTCTTACAATGACTTTCTTTAAACAGGGAGACTGATGTTAAGTACTTCTACAAGAACTACTTTACATTTTCTTTCCCCATGCCTCTTGGAACAGAAGATTTGAACATCCCTTCTACACTTAACACACCCAGACTGTATGTGCCTCAGTTGGGTTTAGACTTAGCCTCTATCCAAGTTCCTCTTCCAATTGCATCACTTCCTAAAACTCTAAATGTAAACCTTCCAATTCCTTGGAGGACAGAAGTAGCAGGAAAGATTAGCAGCAACCTCTATGATTTGGATGCTAAAGCATCTGCGGGTAGAGAGTCTGATGAGAGTCAGAGCTATTCAGCGAGGGTTAAAGTGACTGGAACGAGTCCTGTAGATCTTTTCTCCATTAAAGTTGAAAGTAAGTACATCTAGTAAACACTAAAGCATGTGTCTGTGCTTAGATCTTACAGGAAAGTAACAGTACATAAATACTTAATATTTTTACAGGCGCAGCTATAGCTACTGGAATGATGAATGATGCAGTACGAATGGAGATGAACACTGAGGTCAGTCACAAATTCATGGAAGCCAGAATCAGCCTTACTGAAGAAATGACCATCAATGAAAAAATCAACCTAAAATCAAGCGGCAAGCTAGACGCCAAAAGTCCCCTTGGACTGAAGCTTTCTCTGGAACATACAGGCCAAGTAGGACTCCGTACAGATGACATATTTGGAGAGAACCACTTACATGGATCCCTTGTGACTGGTCCCATGAAAGGTGATGTCACCCTCACACAGTCCATCACTGTCCTTCCATTCACCCCGGAGGCAAGGTATGATTCCTTAATCAAAGTAGACTCGAATCTGTACCAAGGACAAAACAAAATGGAGGTGTTGTATTCAAATGGAGAGCTGTCAGTTGAATCAAAAACTGCTGCATTTAATGACAGGCTGACACACAGCGCTGGAATTACACTTGTGAAATCCAAGTTAGCTATGAAATCAGACACCAAAGCATCAGTTCTGGGAATGAAGGTCCAAAACATAGCTGAAGCAAGTATTGGCCTTAGACATATGAATATCAAAATTGAGACCACAAGCAGTCACTCTGAAGATTACATCAACTCATTGGTCATTGCAAATGTTGATGCAAATGGGCTGGCTTTTAACACTGATTCCTCCATCAAACTAGCTAAGCACACAGCTACTCAAAAAGCCAGTCTGACTGTGACTGAGAACGGCATTGCTACCAGTGGTAACACCCTAGTTAACAGCTTTGTGACTCTAAACAATACCTTCAGTGGTATGATTCATTCCTCTAGGGGATCTCTATCAGTTGACACAGAAGGTAACTTTGGTGGTGTGACTATTGTCAATGCCAACACCATGTCAGCATCTAGGGCCTTTGTTACACTAACTTCGAAGTCCCATGCCAACATTGCACAAAACATGTTGTATAAATATGACATCTCTGTTCATTTCGAGCCCTACTTTGCTAATGTTGACATGACAACTAAGCTTGGCCAGGAAACTGAGCTTAAACACACCTGCAAGGTAAATTTTGAAGAAATGAGTGGATTAGCTAAATGCAGTTCAAATGTAAAACTCAGGGGAGCTCAAATGATCCAGGACACTGAAACGGAGATCATTGGACTAAACATCAGATACAAGAACGATGCTCAATTTAACTCCCAATCTGTTCGTGTATCCAACACTCTGCAGGCCACAGCTTCTCCATTCAACTTCAATCTGCATTCACTCACCAATGGCGATGGGGAACTGTATCTGTTTGGAAAACATAGTGGCCATATCTTCTCGAAGCTCCTTCTTAAAGCCGAGCCACTTGCCCTCACACATTCCCATGAATGTAGGCTTTCCCTCATCCACGAGATGAACCAGGATTTAAAGCTGGAGACCAACCTTGACACCAAGATTGAGACCCTACTGACACCTTCGGAACAATCAGGAACAGCCAGCATGAAGACTAACATCAACAATAATGTAATCAACCAAAAATTAAGTGCATATAACAACCATGAAAGAATTGGAATGGAAATGTCTGGGAATTTTAATAGTGACATGTCTATGTCTGCTTATTTGAAATATGATAAAACCACAGAGAGCCATATTGTTAACCTGCAGTCACTGGAAAGCCTGCCTGCCATTCTAGAAAACATTAAAATGGCAACAGTGAACATGGCTGAAGAATTGCGGGATTACATTAAAAAAGAGGAATTTGTGGTCAAGATTCAGACTTTCCTACAACATCTCAGTGATTTTCTAAATACATTAAATATTGACGAACAGGCTGCACAGCTTAAAAATTACATCATAACACTGGCTCAGAACTGCCCGGTCAAGTCAAAGGATCTAGAGGCTGCTGCAATGAAACTGAAGACAATGGCTCAGAATATTATGGTTGAAATGGGTACACGTGCCAGAAAAGTAGAAGATATGATCATGAGTGGTGAATTGTCAAACAATATTATCGAAAGGATGACTGAGCTGAACAGTAAACTTGACATCCGTGCTAGACTCCTGGCTTTGATTGAAGCAATTGAAAACTTAATCAATCATATAGATATAGAGAAGTTGAAGGACCATGAGCTTTTTATTAATTTTGATAGATTGGATAATATTAAATTAAATTTGCAATCATTTGTGCATGACATAAAGTATTTAGTTGAAAATTATGACCCTGCCAAGTTTGCTGGTATTACAAAGGAACTGATCTCCGACATCACAGAAACAATCAGCGAGATTGCTACTGCAATGAAAAACCTCATTACTGAACTGAAAATTGGCGAAAAGTGTGAAGCTCTCTACAAAACATCCAAAGCTTTTGCTGAAAAATATGAACTTGACAAAATGGTTAAGGAACTTTTTGACAACTTCATGGATCTTATCAAACAGCTGCAAATTAAGAAAACAGCCCAAGCACTGGTTGATCATCTAAAATCAGTGGAGCTTCCTTTCAAACATCTGATGGATGACTTCATCACCTACCTGAAGAACACAGAGGTAAAGCAGATTATTGATGACGTGAACAAAATAATCGAGGATCTAATCCAATCATTGAAGTCTTTTGATTACAACACATTTGCGGAACAGGCTAATGAGAAAATCAGACAATATACCACCCGACTGAATGATCTTGTTGGGTCCCTGGAACTTACCCAGAAAGCTCAAGCAACTAGACAATTTTTAATTCATGCATTATCATCAATTTCTAATTTTCTTGACAAACTAAGGGTGACAAAAATCTCAGAGCTGATAAAATCATTGGGGGATCTTATGGACAGTCTGGCCCTTAATGACATTAAGACACTTGTCGAGATGCTAAAGCAGAATCTTGATAATGCAAAACCTGGAGAGGCAATCCGTGAGGCTGGACAGTTTGTTAGTAATTTATGTTTAGAAGTTTTAGCATATTTCACCCAGATACTTAATGAATTTGTGGAGGTGGCGTTTAAAGATGATCTGCTTGTAAATGAACTAAAAGAAAAAATTGGGGAATTTGTCAAGTCTATGCAAACAGCTGAACTTGAATCACCCTCTTTTACTGTCCCACTCACTGACCTGGTCCTTCCCTCCATTAAACTCAGTCTGGACCAACTAAAGAAGGCTGAGATTCCAACAGAGTTTAAGCTTCCGGAGTTCAAGATTTTGGAAACCTACACTGTGCCTGCAATGACTTTCACCTGTGATGATGCTAAAGAGACTCTTATGGATGTATTTGACTTCATTGCAGACTTTGAAGTGGAGACATTTGCAAGGAATGCTTACATTGAAGACCTCACATTTGAAGACTTCATAATACACACTTTGCCAGATCTCGCTGCAATCACACTACCAGAGATTACAGTACCATCTATTGCTTTTCCAGTTATTCCTAAACTAAATGACAAATTCAATCTCGATATCCCGCTACAGATTCCTGAGTTCAAACTACCTAAAATCCCTAGTACAATAAAAGTGCCTACATTTGGAAAGCTGTACGGTGAGGTCAGATTTAATAGCTCCTTTTACGTCTTGAGGACATCTGCTGAAATTCGGAATTCAACTGACAATCAACAGAAGAATCATCTTATTGCATTCATCTCCTCTGAGGGTAAATCTCCACACTTTACTATTCTAAACTATCAACTAGACACTACCACCCGAATTGGAATTCCAAAAATGAGCCGTGTGATTATTGCAGAGACTTTAAAGTTTATACATTCTGGGCTTACTGTTGAACACCAGGCATCAGTAACATTATATGGCTTCTCTGCCCAGGCCATAGCTCAGACAACTGTGAAGCTGATAACTACACCATACAATGCGGAGATTTTTAACAAAGCCTTCCTAGCAGTGGACAGTGGAATGACAGCATCTTTTGATACAACCTACAAGCATCAAATGAATGTCCCGCTCCTATCAACAACCAGTGATGCTGTTCTTAGCCAATCAACATTTATACAGCAAAAAGGCTCCAACTTAAGACTGACAGCTAAAAGTGAAGCCACTGAAAAATACCAAGTTTTTGATTTTGTCGATGAGATCACTCATAAGAGTGAACTTACCTGCAATTTGGACCGAGCAGCTCAAACACTTTCATTTACCAGCAACACAGGTAGTGATAACCTCCTAAATTTCAAGAATATCCTAACTGTTGATGCTGCTACCTTTAAGTACATCAGCTTAAATGGCCAACTTGAGACAAAATCCCCATTCATTAAAAAAAGCATAATAATTTCAGCTGGAAAAGCTGACTTTGAAAAAATGAAGCTGGACATGGCGACAACTCATGACACAGAACTTATCGGCACTGTGAGTGGCAAGCTGGCCAATGGTTTTAACTTAAGAGTACGTCCTACTGAGATTGCTGTTGATTTCCAAAACAAAGCCAACACTAAAGTAAATTTCCAGGAACCCTTTAATGCCAAAATTATTTTTCAAAATGACCATGTTTCTGTTCTTAACACCAAGAAACAGCATGTTAGCAATACAGCACTTGTGAGTTTTAATCAAAACAAATACATGTACAACTTCACAATGGACAACAACAATGCAGATGTTGGCATTTATGCTTCTGCAAATGGTGAGACCAACCTTGAATTTCTTGATGTTCCTATGAGCATTCCAGAAATTGCTATACCAGTCCTTAATGTAAATATTGAAGCCGTAAATGATGTCAGCCTATACGAATATAGTGGCCTAAAAGAGCTGATGACAACCAAGCCAAGCTTTGATTTGCATGCCAAGGTTGTCTATCAAAAACACAAGGGAACACTCGGTTATCTTGGCCCAATAAAAGTTCCTGCTCCGGGTAACCTCATTTCTGAGACGTCTTTCAAATCTTTCCTATTTGATCTTAATGGCAATACTGAAATACATGGACTAAACTTAGTTGCCCATATCAATGCCGTTTCTACATCCAAATTTGAGAAACTAAATGCCAAACTTGAAGGAACATCCAGTTTGACCTTTAGCGAGGGAATGAAACTGGCCACAGCATTGTCACTGAAAAATGCTTACATCGGAGGAAACCATGAAAACTTTGTGAGTTTCAACATAAACAGTCGAGAAGCTGCTGCATCTTTTGTTACTGTTGCAAAAATTGACCTGCCTGCTCTCAGCTTTGAAACCAACCATGTGTTGTCTGCTGACACCAAAACCAGCCCTAATGTACAATCGAGTCTGACAGTTACACACAAATATGACCTTCCTATTATTGAAGCGTTTGGTTCTGGAGATATCAAGCATACTGTGAAGGTAGATGCAAGTCATTCCCAGCTTTCTTTTGAGTCCACTGTAAAAGGAATGACTGATGGGTCATTTTTAGGCACAGGCACTGTAAAGGGAGCTCTGGATAATGATGCAAACATGAACTTAAATGATCAAGGATTCCGATCCAGCCTTAAGACAAAAGCCAATATAAATATTAATCATGACCCTATTAAAGTAATGCATGATCTTGATACAAACATGGAGTCTGAGGCAACATTTAGTAATTTGTACACCATTCTAAATAGTGTTCACAGCAACGAAGTGAACACTGTTAACTTTAACACTAAGGGTAGACATTCCACCAAAGGCACTATTAAAGCCACTTCACTAAGCTCTCTAGTTGCTGACCTAGAATTTGACATTTCTCAACTGAGCACTGTTGGTGATTTCTTATATTATGAGAAAACATCTGTGGACATCCCCAATTCCAAGATTACCTATGTTGCAAAAATGGAATCACCAGGCTACACCCCAAATATAATGTTTGAGATGAATGGCAATGCTCCAGGCTTCAAAACTGTTTTCAAGTCCTCAGCCAAATCGCCATTTGACATACTGGTACATGATCTAGACAGTGAGTATTTACCCTTTATTAATTATACCTACATTCCAAATAAATAATGGTAAATAAATAAAGGTACATTGGCAGCTTTTAAAATTAATTCACTTTTTCATTCTGATTAGGTTATATCAGTACTGAAATGGACAATGAAGTGTTTACTGCAAGAGCTAAGGCATACCTCGAACATAACTACTTCACCATGGATATGAACAGTGTTGCAACCTCAAGGTAATGTATTTACATCCATATTCCTTTATTTGTAATGTTTAAAAATCCACTGATAAAATATGTATATTGCATTTATAATTAAAATAGCAAGGAAGGTATTTGTTGCAATACCAGTGGCTGCATAGAAGTAATGTATTAACGTTTTTATAATGGTTTGATTTTATTTTAGTGCTCCAAGTCTTACCCTCAATGTGGACATTACCAGCCCAAAATTTACTGATGTAAACATTCATTATGCTGCTGAGAAGCAGGGACTAAGTGCATCCATTAATACACCATTAGCTGGCTACCTTGGTTTTGAGCTTCTTGGCAAAACACCTTCCCAGCTCACATCACGACTTTATCACCGTTACGCGGTTAGTAACATCCTAATCCACTAATACGTTTTTATTAGTAGACATTATACTTTTAAGTTTTTGTTAACTAACATTTACTTTCTCTTCCAGTCGGAACCTGGAAACGATATTGACATGTTTCTTGTAAATGTTGTGGGAAAAGAAAAAAGCCTCCATATTCAGGCTGATTACAACTTTGAAGAACACGAAAAGATCATTCAGGGAGCCAAAGAAAGACTGGATGGCGTTCTATCTGGCATTTCCAATTCAGTTGAAGAGTATGGTGTTCATGATGCTCTCAACAAAATAACCACGACAGTTAACGATGCATACACTAAAGCTTACACTGCTACAGTGGAACATGCTTCTAAGTTTTCAGAACTCAGAAGTGTCATTGATCAGCATGAGAAGGCTATTCAGAATCTACTTGATGCCATTGTTAGGATCCTGAGGGAAACTGAGATAGCACTGCCTTTTGTGGGAAAGATGACACTGCCTAAAATCTGCCAGGAAATTAGAATGAATGTTGTCCAGATGTTTGAACAACTTACTAACGCATTCATTGAACACTTGAAAACATGCAGTCATTTTCAGTCCATTGAATTGAACCTGCCCTGGGGTGACGTCTTAACGGCAAACAAAATCATTCACTATTTGGAGGAAACCTTTGCTGAAATCATAATGGTGATAAAACAGTATACATGCCTTGATGCCATACTTGAGAATGTTAGTAACAACTTGCCAGTGCTTATTGAGAGGTTAGGATATAACTTTAACTCCATCCTTCATAATGCCAACCATCTTGTTAAAGAAGTAAATAATCAACTGACGACTACTGGTTTTAAAGACCTCATTAATAGGTGCATTAAGCTGATTGCTAATGTGGTAAATGAATTTGTAAACAATGTCTCAAATATTATCACAACAGATAATAATGCTCTGCTTAAGGTTGAAAATGGAAGGCTGGAAATTGAACTTCCTTTAACATTTTACCAATAACTGAACAAACAGCATGTGAAACACTACCAACTTCTAAGAGCAACATTTTTGCCTGGACTTACTTAAACATCATCTCATTCTGTTTTTGATGCAGTCAGTGCTGTCTTGTTCACGTCATTGAAATCCAATTGTATATGTGACATAAACCTAAGAAAATAAAATATGTATTTTAAGATTTAGTAGTTATGTTGATTTTTTTTACTGCTTATTACAAAACAGAAAGTGTATATGCCTGTTTAGTCATCAGCACGCTCTAGTTTATTTAATCGCAGCAGGGTCACATTCATAGTAACTGACTAAATTTGTACTCGTATGAACATTAACAGAATTTTAAATTGAATCAAAGATAAAAAGTTTAATTAAATAATAAAAAGGGATTCTAAGG
>JANDJT010122822.1:0-10559 GCA_024331685.1 Stegophilus panzeri
CATTGTAGCAAAGTGTCATTTCTTCAGTGTTGTCACATGAAAAGATATAATCAAATATTTACAAAAATGTGAGGGGCGTATTCACTTTTGTGAGATACTGTATATGAGTGGAATATTTGTTTTGTGAAATAAATGAAAACAAATGTTGATTACGTTTTTAGGGAGCCCCAGTTTGCCTTTGAATAAAACGTTTAGGAGGTAAAGCGTTTTTTAATAAAAGAATCTGTTTAAAAGAATTGCATGTATTACATACCTTTTAAACATAAACCTTTAGGAACTCTCTCTCTCTCTCTCTCTCTAAACCCCGCCCACACATACGCGTTTCAGACACACCTCTCTCTCGCTCTCTCTCTCTCTCTCTCTCTGTCTCTTTCTAAACCATGCCCATACCCGTGTTTCATCGGTAGACAGTGTGTTCTGCCAAACTGTCAATCGAAGAAGTGTGCTAATTTATGAACTATGTGTTTTTTCCTGGTTGATGGTTTGTAGGTTGTCTAATTTATGGCGCTTTGTGTTTTTCCTGAACAAGAGTTTTATGACCAGGGGGGTCGTGGTGTAATCCTATCACTTTGTTTATGATAATGAGTTAGTGTCTGGGGTGTTAATAGCTTTACGATACACCCTACCATAGGTATGCTCTATGTTTAAAAGTGGGGTCAGTTACACAGAAGTCTCTAAGTATGGCTGTGTAACAGTGCACTGTGTAATTTTAGACAAACCGGCTGCTTCTCATTTTAGCTCACCGCTAAAGTTTTATATTTATTTTTGGGAATAATTCAAAGAGGAGATGGCTGTCTATCATAACAATAAGTGTTTTATTTTATTATTGTTATTATTATTATTATTATTATTATTATTATTATTACTACGTATTATTAATAATGTTTATTTATAAACGAATTTATGGGGCTTATTGTAATGGATAAAACAGGTATCTAAAATGCTACAGGTGATGCTTTGCATTGTGCATTGTGTCTATTCCGGACATCGTAGACAAAATCAAGTTTCTGAACAAGCTAAGCGGTACGTACGTTTGTTATTATTTATAAGTATTCATTCCTATGTATGATGTGTTGTGTATGTGTAGAATGATTATACTTTTTATTTTACACAAAGGATCGAACACAGAAGCTCCGTGAGTCAGGTTGGATAACCCCATGTTGGGTAAGCGCTGTAATAATTAGATATTTGGCTGTTATGTTTAAATGTGGTTTATGCTGTTTACTTATGTTTTGTGTTCGTTTGTTTACTGTTCAAGGATTGTCAAATCTTGTAAACAAGATCGCCGCTCCAGAGTTCAAAAATAGTGTTGAGGTTTCTACTGAATGTCGTATACCAACAAAATCTGTAAAGGCCAAGCATAAAACAGTCGCTCAGGTCCATAGCGTAGGTGTAGTGACATCTACAACTCCTAAGTGCAAACGATCAAGATCTCCCCCAGAATCGATAGACGGTATGTAGTATGTATTTTAAAAAAAAAAAAAAAAGTGTGTTTCATCATCCTAATTTGTACTGATTTCCTAAGTAATGTTGACTTTTTTTTTTTCCAGAGTCAGTTGTGAATGAACGGGCTGTCGCTGAACCGCGCGCTATAGACTCTGGTTTGAGATGGAATCATCAGTTGTTAGAATCGTGGGACGCTTTTGCATTTTCCCCGGCTCCTGGAGAGGACGATTCTGAGGATCTTCCTTCAAATCAAGAAGCTTATGGTCACGAGTCTTCGTCTATTATAGACAACAACAACAGAGATTTGTTTGAACTGATACGAACCGGGTTCAAGGCCATCGAGGATCATATTGCGGTGGTTGAAAAGTGTTTTGCTGGCGTCGCAGAACGTCTGGACAACACTGAGAAGAAACAACATTTTTATAAGCAATCTGTGGCGGATACATTACAAAGGCACACCATCATGCATAAACACATTATAGCTACCCAGAGGCTCCTTGCTGGGGAGATTCGCCACGTTGGCCACGATCAATATTTGACAACGGAGTTGTTAAAGCAGCTTGTACAATTGTACAAAACAAGAAGCTCGGGTGAGTTGTACAATACGTTTTTATACATCTGTGTGTATGCGTGTGTTTATTTGCTAGTTCGTATCTGTTTTACTGTGTGTGATTTTTTTTTTTTACTAGTTTTGTTTCAATTTAAAAATCTGTAAAAATGTCAAAGCGTTGTGGTAAAACCCCTTGTAATCAGGGAGCAGTAATTAAATTTAGAAAATGCGACGACAACGATTTGTATTCCTTTGAACAGCGCGGTAACACAGAGACATTACAGTATTTAATTCGGACAACGGAGGATCCAAATAGATCTGAGGCTACCACTGATACTTTGGTGTGATTATTAAACACTGTTAGATCGATGGCTGAGGTTCAAACAGAACCAATGCCTAATTCATTGTTAGACCACAATTCAAATTCACAGCAGATGGGTTGGGGGTCAAACAGCCAATCGTATCGATTGTTTAATCCTTCGGAGACAAATTTTGGGTTATCCAAATCCGCTATTGAGACTATTGTAAGAGAGGGTGGGTCTGTTGGTGGTTATACGGTGGTACCGAAACTCAGTTTTAATGGTTTGGAGATACGGCGTCATATAAATATGCGTGTGATAACCGCTCCAGACCTGGCTGCGTACACTATATTTCTGCATGATATCATGTCTGAAATAGTGTCGTTTTCCAGACTACTGGCCGGTGATTGGGGTTTAATCAACATTACCTTGAGAGGCTCTAGTCTACCCTCTGATGTTAACGCTGTCTTGTCACCTGATAACCATTACGACTTGCACATATTCACAAATCAGGTGAGCACATTATGCAGAGCAATTCTGACGTGCGGGCTGATGACTGTCTGGATCTGAATGTGTCTATAGCTCTTGGTAAACATGGTGGTGCTTATCGAAAGATACGTGATTTAGCTCATAATGAAGTAATTGCCAGAAACAGACTGAATCTGTTTTGCCACAACAACATATCTAACAATCTGTGTTTTGCGATCTGTCTGGCGCATTTTCTACATCCACAAACGTCGTGTACTGATCTAGAGCCGATAGCTGAGTCTCTACAGAAAACTGCAGGGTATTCAGTACAGCAAAAGATAGGGTTTAATGACATCACACGGTTTGAACAATTCTTACATATTAAAATAGTGGTGTTCCACAGAACATGTTCTGGTCTGTTGGAACACTTTACGACCAATGACAAGCCTCATAATAAGACCGTGTTCTTGTATTTACACAACGATCATTATTTCCTGATTAAGAACCTAAAAGCGTTCATTAGTACACAATATGTGTGCGAATACTGTCACCATGGTTTTACTAGCCGTAGAGACCATAGGTGTAAATACGTTTGTAATGTTTGTAATGCGCCTGATTGTCATAAATACGTTGGCAAAATGAGGCAATGTCACGATTGTTTGCGGTACTGTAGATCAGCCTACTGTTATAAAGCGCATAAACAAACGCAAACAGGACAACAGTACGCTCAGTGTGATGTCACTAAATACTGTCAGAAATGTAATAGGCGATATTACGTCAACGGAACCGCTCCAAAACAGCACGTGTACCCTGCAGAACGCTGTATCCATTGTAACGCTGAATTGGTTAATGATGGCGTACACCAATGTTTTATACAACCGATAAAATTGGAACCACCTAGCGACAAATACATATATTATGATTTTGAGATACAACACATAGACAGTAAACATGTTGCAAATTTCGTATGCGTGATTACGTTTAAAGGGGAAGAGTTCACAGCCGCTGGTACAGACTGTATAGATCGACTTGTTAAAAAGTTTAGACAGCCTCATTATCAGAATTTCACATGGGTTGCACACAATGCTTCTGGGTTTGACAGCTTTATACTTTTGGAATATTTTGCAAAAGCAGGGCTAACACTCCAAATTACTATGCAAGGCTGTCGAATTATTTTAATGTATGACAAGACATTCAAGCAGCGTTTCATGGATAGCTACTCGTTCATCCCTATACGTCTGTCCATGACATCCGCAGCGTTAAATCTAACCTGTGCTGAGAAAGGTCATTTTCCACACCTGTTCAATAGAATAGAAAACGAAGACTATGTAGGCCCATACCTGGACAAGCATTTCTATGGTTATGAGACAATGTCTGACAAAGAGAGGGCTCTGTTTGATGAATGGTATGTTACAGTATCGGGTAAGGTGTTTGATTTTAAAAAAGAGCTCGCCATGTATGGCAAGAACGATGTCGTTTTGCTCCGTGAGGCATGCATGAAGTACCGTCACAACTTCATACGGTGTACCAAACTCGACCCGTTCAGATACACCACTTTAGCAGCGTGCTGCATGGCCGTGTATAAAACCCACTACCTACCAAAAGACACCATAGCTCTGACCCATAACAATGCATACACAAATCAGAACAAGACATACTCAACCGTTTCCACTGAATGGCTTGAATATGTCAAAACAACACGCGGCATGAACATTCAGCACGCATTAAACCATGGTAAGATGGTGATTGAAAAATACCATCTCAATGGTTATTATGAAAAGGATGGTGTCAAATACGCTTTTGAATTCAACAGATGCATGTTACACGGACATGAATGTCGTTATAACCCAAACCATTTACATCCATTATCAAAAGTGCCCTACGGTTTGCTCAGAAGACAATTTGATGATAAGGTCGAAATATTGGAAAATGCATATGGTCTCGATGTTGAGGTGATGTGGGAGTGTGATTGGAATAAATATATAAACAGACCAATGTCGCTGTAATGGCATTTATGTCCACTTACACACATCCTGAAAGATTGAAACCGCACAACGCACTATTTGGTGGTTGTACCAACGCGTACAAATTGTATCACAAAGCCAACAATAGTGAAAAAATAAGATATGTCGACTTTACAAGTTACCCCTTTTGCCAGGCCAAAAAATGCTACCCCATAGGACATCCACAAATAATTTTCAAGGATTTTGAACCTCTTGAAAATTGATATGGGTTTGTCAAGGCAACAGTACTGCCACCACGAAAACTGCTTCACCCCATCCCTCCCTATAGGACTGGTGGTAAGCTTATGTTTCCACTCTGTCGTACACGCGCCGGACAGCAGAATAAGACAGACCCGTGTGGCCATACTGATGAGGAAACAGCTATTTCAGGGTGTTGGGTCAGCATCGAGCTGTTGAAAGGTGTGGAAAAGGGTTATGTTGTAACGAAAGTGGACGAGGTGTGGCATTTTCCACAACGGTCAGAAACTTTGTTTTGTGACTATGTTAAAACATTTTTACAATACAAACAAGAGGCCAGCGGGTTCCCCACACACGTTGTGACAGACACAGACAAGGAATCCTACATCTCAGATTACTTTGAGAAAGAGGGGATTAAGATGGACGTTGATAGGATAAGTCACAACCCAGCATGGCGTTCTATTAACAAACTTCTGTTGAACTCACTTTGGGGTCGTTTCTCGATGCATGAAAACTTGCCGTGTACATAGCTAATTTCGGACCCGGAACAGTTTACACAACACATATTTGGCGACGGTAACGACGTTAAACACTTTTCCTTCATGGCAGACAGTGTAGCGCTAATTCAGTGGTGTTATGCGGATGGGAAAGGGGGTCAGACTCGTGACATCAACATCTTTCTTGGGGCTTTTACAACAGCTCATGCACGTCTAGAGCTGTATGAATTGATGGACAAATTGGGTGACAGGTTATTGTACAGTGACACAGACAGTGTGATCTTTACAACTAGAGAGGGCAACTGGGAACCTCCGTTGGGCCCCTATCTCGGTAATTTAACTGATGAGGTTGGAGAAGGTGATCATATTATCGAATTTTGTTCAGGCGGACCAAAAACATACGGTTACCGCAATGCGAAGGGTAAGGTTTGCATGAAAGCCAAAGGTATCACACTCAACGCTGTAAATTCAAAAGCCATTAGATTAGACACACTGATTGGCCTTGTTGACCACTACATCGTGGGGGCGGATAATAGTCATCATATACTGGCATACACAGACACCATTGTATGTAATAAAAAACATTTCACACTACACAACAGGTCAGTCATTAAAAAGTTTAAGGTGCTGTACAACAACCGCGTGCTGCTCCCTGATTTTACAATGCTCTCATATGGCTTCTGACAATCTTTTTGGAAATAGGGGTGTGCGAGGCACAGAGGGTTTTGATTTCAGATTACAACACCCGTTTTCTTGTGTAATAAGTGGACCTTCAAACTCGGGGAAGTCATATTTTGTAAAAATGTTGTTGCAAAATGCTGTACAGTTGATTTCTAAAAAAAATTGAAAATATTGTGTATATTTATGATTGTTGGCAACCGTTGTATGATGAATTGTTGAAAATGTACAAAATAAAATTTGTTGAAGGATTACCACAGACTCTGAATGATGATGCTCTGTTTCCTGCCAACACAACTAATTTGTTGATCCTTGATGATCTGATGAAAGAGGCCAGCGGAAGCAACGAGGTGGAAAAAGTGTTCACCCAGTATGTACATCATAGGAATCTTAGCGCTATTTATATTGTGCAGAATTTATTTTGCCAAGGGAAGGCCAGTAGGACCATCAGTTTAAACACAAATTAGCTGATGTTGTTTAAAAAACCCCAAGAGGCTAATCAAGTCAGTGGTCTAGGAAGACAAATGTATCCCGGCAACACAAAAAATTTTATGGAATGTTATCAAGACGCAACCAGCAAACCTTTCGGGTATCTGATGATTGATTAAAAAAACAAAAACACCCTAACACTATCGGCTCAGAACAGATTTACTTGCACCGCACCCTGTGGTATATCTCCAGAAAAGAAGATAGCGAAATGTCTGTCAGACTTTGTAGAAACCTACCGCTTTTAAAAAATATTATTAAAAACAACACCCAAACAAAGACGGATTATTTTACAAACTGCCACAGATGAACACATTTCGACATTGTGTGAAGTAGCTCTAAATGTTCTCTATGGTAATATACCGCTCACATCAAAACAATACCAGAAACTGAGAAAAAGGAAAAGCGTATAAGACGGATAAGATGGTTGGTGTTAAAAGAAAGAGACGTGTAATAAACCAGCAGGGGGGCTTTCTTCTAGCCGCTCTTAAGCGTGGCTATTCCTTTCTTCTCCAGCCTGATTGCTTCTAGATAACAGGGGAATGGAGTACACAGAGAAAATGTTTTTAGTCCCGCAGCACCAGTTGGATAAACTAAAGACCGGAACAACCCGCGAATCTATACAGCAAATTGTGGAGAACGATTTGGACATAGCTATAAGAAATATTTTGCACCGATCTGACTTGGACAGTTATGAAAAAGCGAAGCTGTACATAAGCGTTTTACAGCGCTTTTTAACCGTCGCTAGACAAGGGGACCGTGAAAACAGTACATTAACATTGACACCTATGCAGACTGAGCGTCCTGAAAAAGAAAAGCCGTCTGCTCCGCCCGACGTAAACCCCAACGACGTTTTAGATAACGTAGTGTCCGATATTTTGAAAATATTCCGCAGAGAAGTGTAAAAAAAATACTCGCTACATTTTAGATAAAATGTCTAAAATGAAAGATGTCACATTTTGGGACGATTCGGGGGAGTTTGTGTTTAACGGTAGGACTATTCCTGGTTCACACATGCTCGATTTAGTTAAAGGCATCACGGCTCCGTAAAAGATTCCTGATGCCCGAAGACCTGTCGGCGGGCTCGAATTTCTGGAGGCTTTTGCTACATTAAATATACCATACTCAACGGTACCAAACCATTATGTCAGACACGCAATTAACTCTTTCAAAACCAAATCGACTTCACCTATAACTAACTCGTCTAAGAAGCATAAAAAACAGAAAATACTTCCGTGCACGCCATCAGCACAATCAAATTCTTCAGATGGCCCTGTGTTCAAATCACCCACTCTTGCAGCGAGTCAGTGGCGAAGTTTTTAATCCACGAGTTTTCCATTGTTTATGATCTTGTTATTATCTGTATTGCTGGATGTGGTGTATGTATAATAATATTAATATTAATAACAATAAAGAGTCAAAAGAAGAAGAAATCTTTGTTCTTTGTTTTTATTGAAAAAATCTAGTATTAGACAAACATTTCACCTGTCTGAACACAATGAATACATTTGAAAACATTTTCATTACAACGACCTTTTTTTAGTTTTAGTTTTTACATAAATGCTGACATCATCTTATCATTTTTAATAAAATCGCCAGTATACATCTTCAACACACGGTCATAATCATACCCCTTTACCATGTGATAGAGAAAAAACACACAATGCTGCCCGCAGGTACTGCTGAATGTTGAATCACTCTAGAATGTTTTTGATATTCTGTGGAAAACGATTGTCATCTGGTTTATTACCAAAGCTGTCGAAAAAACAACCCACGCCGACCTCGTTTATGTAGATGGCTAGCCAGTGTTCACCCGGGAGTCCTGAAGGATGCGTGTTGATTATCACCATTGATGGTAATTTTCTTAAGGGAGCTTTTGGTAGGTGGTCACATGGGAGTACGCCGAGAAAATGGGTATTACACGAGATCTTATCCATTATAGTCGTAAGCTGGATGGTGTCCATTTTGCCTATTAATAGTAATCAACCAGGATCTGTCTGCGATTTGACACTTCGATGATGCTGTCAAATATGGCATAAACAATTAAGTTGATCGTTCGGGGTAGAGTCTGTCTAAAACATGCTTCTAGCCTAATATTTCAAGACTTGATAAGCGATACATGTTGACTGCAGTCTTTGTCCGGCGTGAGGTTAAACGCATAAAGAGTATACCCGTGCAGAAAATCCTCCCTATCAATAGCTAGAGGGTGATTTTTAAGATGTTTTCCAGAAGCCAACGCTAACTGGTAAAATTTGCGTACTGCAGAGCCACTTCCATATTCAGGCTGCAGAGGTTTAGCGGGTTGCTGCTGGCCATCCAGATAAAAAATTCTAGGTCATAGTTTTTAAATGCGAACGGATTTTTATTATACGAGCCTGTAAACGCGTCATTATCAACCATAGCCAGAACCACAGATTTTGGTAGAGTTCCTAAGAACAAGTTTTCTTGATTACAAACACGTGAGCCTACAGGAATTGAGAAGTTTTTCCACACATACTCTGTCGATGGGGTATTTGTCTGGCGTCAAGAGCAATGCTTGTGCATGCCCCAATCTCACACCTGGTGATACAGACACTTTTCACAAACAGCGAAGCTGACATGATGTTTAGTTTATAGGCTACAGCGTTGCTCCACATCAAACAGAATTCATTGCCCGCGTCATGCGAATTTTAATGTCCACGCCGTTAAGCATTAGTTTTTCTTGAAAGAATATGTCACTGTGAATGGGGGCCAGTAGTTCAACAACATTGCTGGCGTTGGTAAATGCAGCTCATTTGGTCAAACCTCTATTACCACCAGCGGGGTCCATTACTTCCATGTGACCAGCAGTGTCTTTGTAAAAGAGCCCCACTGAGAATAGCGTTTCAAGAGCGTCTTTAAAATAATTGGTTAGACACTCTATTATGCATCGATAAGAATATGTGTTGGAACTTTGTGATATGAGACTCCAAGCGACATGTCCACTTGTGGAAATATTGTAGATCCGGCATAGTTAATAAGCCCCACGGGGTCTCCGTCTGCATTAGTGATTTTGAGACGTAAAAAAACAAGGGTGTTGTTTAGGTCCACATAATCCTCACCAGTCCCCGCTATAAAAAACTCCAGAGGCGCTGTTTCTGATATTGCTGACAACGGAGGTACTTCTAAATATGTATTTTTTTCAATAACGGTTTGTGTTAATGGTACTGTGAATAGGTCCAGTTCGGTTTTTAAGCATTCTTCTGACATGTTGTGTAGTAAAGACATGGTCTAAAATATTGTTTTAACACAGGTCTTTGGTCTTTTTGCTGTAGAGCTGGTTGGTGTCTTCTTATGCTTGCGTTTTACAACTGACGATTTCTTGGTGTTATGTTTTCTTTTGTTCATTGTTTGGCCACTCCTCCGAACCCCTGGCGGTCTAGATGCTCTTCTGCGAGCCATCACCACAAGTCTGGACCCATCTTGAGTGTTATTATTGTTGTTATTATTAAATGTATGCGATAATGTATTGCTAACAACATCGCTTAGTATGTTTTTTTGCAGCTGATTTAAGATGTGGTTTGGCTATGCTGAAACCGCGTTTTAGCAAAGGAATAGCCATTCTAAAGAGACCTCTAAACATACCCCCTAACCCGGCTCCATACATAACACCCTCACCAGCATAACCGGGGAGCCCATTCCCCGCTTGATTCTGGTAATATTGGACATAACGCAGGGGGTCTGTGTGGTGATTGTTGAAATATGACATTATTATTTCAAAAAAAAATTTTAAACAAATTGTTTCACAGGCCTAAAATGCAGCTTGGCACACACGTTCCCGTAACTGAAGCACACGTCTTGATTTCGATCGTCTTTCACTTGTATGGTTATCTCACTGACGGATGATTTATTAATGATTTATTAACGATACGTAGTGTAGGGTGTCGTATCTTACACTAACAATCTTGTGATTCTC
>JANDJT010122901.1:0-10555 GCA_024331685.1 Stegophilus panzeri
CAGCAGATGGACCAGGTTGTGATCTGAGCGGCCAAGCAGGGGAAGGGGTGAAGAACTGTATGCATCTTTTGTGTTTGCATACAGCAAATCCAATGTTTTATTGCCCATAGTGTGGCATTTAACATACTGTGTGAAGGTGGGGAGAGTTGAGGACAGGGAAGCATAATTAAAGTCCCCAAAGATGAGAAGGAGGGACTGTGGGTGCAATGTCTGCAGCTGTGACACAACAGTGTGAAGTAGCTCACATGCCACTGTAGCATCAGCTGAGGGGGGGATGTAGACAGTTATCACGATGACTTGCGAGATCTCCCTTGGCAGGTAATATGGCCACATGCTAACCGCTAGCAACTCAATATCCTTAGTGCACCGCCGCTCTTTAAGCCTGATATGCCCAGGGTTACACCATCTCTCATTCACAAATATCGCTATTCCCCCACCCTTCCTCTTGCTGCTCTCCTTTGCTTTCCTGTCCTCTCTCAGAAGTTGAAATCGGTCCAGTGTAAACAGTGAATCCGTACTGAGATTATTCAACCACGTCTCCGTGAAGCACAAGATGCTACATTCCCGGTATTCTCTCTGCAGCCTGGTTAGCGCTGTTAGCTCTTCCATCTTATTGGAGAGAGATCTCACATTCCCCATAATAACGGACGGAATGAATGGTTTGTACCGTTTTTTCTCTTCCGGTGTTTAAGTCCAGCTCTGCTTCCCCTTCTCCTTCTCTTAATTTCCTTGGGGATCACCAGTCTTTCTGTAGGAAGTATCCTGGTGTTGCTCAGAGCTAACTGCTGCTCCCTAGTGTAAACAATAGAGCTGTGGCCGAATGGGTCGCCCAGTGCGGAGCGGTACAGTCCAACAAACAAAAAAATAAATATTACTAACACAATTGCGTATCCATATCTGCAAACGCAGCGCCAAGGATTAGTGTAAAAAGAAACACGAAGAAAGCACAAAAACAAAGGAAATATACTAAACTTAGCCCAAAAAGAGCAGAGCTGCTGCAACAGGCTTCCACTCGCGCGGCGCCTACAGTATAAGGTGTTAATTTAAAAACCATTAACACCCCCAGACACTAACTCATTATCATAAACAAACTGATAGGATTACACCACACCTCTGGTCATAAAATAAGTGTGCCCCACAAACTGTCAGTCAGGAAAAATACAAAGAGTCATAAATTAGATGCACATAGCCTACAGAACAGGTTGGTAGAGTCATAAATTTACGCGATCTACAGAAACTATCTGCCGGTGAAACACGTGTATGGGCGGGGTTTAGAGAGAGAGAGATGAATCTGAAACACGTGTGTATGGGCGGGGTTAGAGAGAGAGAGAGAGAGAGGTGAATCGGTTTTTAACATCATTACTGCTTTACCCCAGCGAATGGAAGACATCTCGCAAAAACTTATCATCTAGTTTAAACAATACGGGCGATTCTTTTACGCGAGCTTCTTTTAAACAGATTCTTTTTTTAAAAAAAACGTTTTACCTCCTACATTTTTTATTCAAAGTAAAACCGGGCTCCCAAAAAACGTAATCAACATTTGTTTTAATTTATTTCACAAACAAATATTCTACTCATATATGTACACATTCAAACATCATGCTTTTTCTAACAATGTGGTTACACAAATGAAATCCCCTCACATAGTAACACAAACACATGCCCAATATTAACCACTGATACACTTTTTCAGACATATTTCGCCCAAAAAACAGGCTCATTAACATAAATACCGTTGTTGGGGGCTACTCACCCACACACCCCTCCACTATAGCCCAGAAACACAGGGGCCAGATTGACCCACTGATACAGTCGATAGGGTCACCCCCACCCCATGGTCATAAATTAGGTTTCCTACAGAAACCTAATTGTCGGCCAGGGAAGCACAAAGGGTCGTAAAGCAGCACACACTACTTTGATTGACAGTTTGACAGAAAGTGTATGATATAACTATTAGTGTAGTCTGGTCAGACAAGAGCAAAATTTTACTTTTTGGCTGTCATGCTTCACACCATGTTTGGAGAAGATATGGCACTGCACATCACCCTTTGTTTGGAGGTGGAAGCATCATGGTGTGGGGCTGTTTTTCATCGCATGGTACTGGCAGACTTATAATTGAAGGAAAGATGAATTAATGAATTTTTATGGGAATATTCTTGAGAAGAATCTGCTGCCATCCACCAGAATGATGAAGATGATACGTGGGTGGACCTTCCAGCAGGACAACGATCCAAAGCATACAGCAAAGGAAACTCTCAATTGGATTCAGAGAAAAAAAATCAAGCTATTAGAATGGCCCAGTCAATCACCTGACTCAAATCCAATTGAACAATATTTAAAGAGAATATGTTTAGAAGAAAGTGCCAAAATCACACCTAAATACTGTGGCCGATTATTATGTGTGTGTATAAATAAAATTTGCTTGAATTTTTTTCAAATTTAATGGACCAATGTTGTAAGATTGACCTCTTAAAGGAGTGGGTGGAAGGTCAGAACAATGTAATTGAGGAACTGCAATCTGAGCAAAATTTTTAAGGCAGCAGGGCACATCTCTTACAGCAGGTGAGTTGTGATGACTGATTTGCGTGGTTATGAATGTATAAATATTGCATATTAAATTTGTAAAACAAACAAAAAAAATGAATTAACAGCCTTGCTTATTGTACTTGACCGTTTCTCTATGCTCATTCCGGCTTCTGAGGAAGCATAACGGTCTAATGATCTACAAAACAGCAAGCTTTGGTGACAACTAAGTGAATATTTAAAGGTATATTCCATGCAAAAATGAAAATTCTCTCATGATTTACCCACCCTCATTCTATCCAAGAGGTGTATGACTTTCTTTTATCAGATGAATTCAAATGAAGATTTTTTAGAAAAATAATCCATTTCTGTGAGACCAAATAATGCAAGTGGATAGTGTCCACAAAATGAGCACAACAGTAATACCTACAACCTCAGTTGATGAATCACTGTCTTCTGAATTGAAGTGATAAGTGTGTGTATGAAAATATACTAATATTTTAAACCATCGATTCTGGCCAACTGTCATACATAGGGTTCATTGGAGCGTCGCGCTACGTCAGCATGTTGTGAAGTATGTTGCGAAGCTTGTAAAAGAAGTGATGTTCCTCTATGCTTCCATGTCACTTCTCATGTGAGCTTCACAATATGCTTAACCGTCATGATTGCTGTGTGGTTTTTTAAGCTTACGCTTGCATTATATGGACTCACAAAGATTGCTTTTTTTTTTTTTAAATCTTCACTTGTGTTCACCTGATAAAAAAAAGTCATATACATCTGGGATGGCGTGAGTAAAAGATGAAAATTTTCATTTTTGGGTGGACAATCCCAGGGTTCATATAAGGTGCTTAAAGAGCTTAAATTTGGCTTTTTTGAAATTGAAGTACTGGAAAACCTTGAAAATAGCCATTTTATATCTAGTGGTGCTTAAAAGTGCTTGAACTATGAAAAATTAATAAATACGAACCTTAAAGTGTTTATTTTCAATAGAACACAAATACAATTTTTTCACTCAAAATATGACACCCTACTGCAGCCCCTACCCCCTCCTAACCCCCCCCTCCCTATTCGCTTACTCATTTTCACACAGACAGCTCTGGTCCACTTCTCAGACTCCTTTAGCAACTTTTTTTTTTTTTTTTTTTTTTTTTCCAGAAAAGCACCTAGAGACAAATCTAGCAAATTTTCCATAGAAGATAATCACCAGTGCTGCCCTGCAAGTGTGAGGTCCTGCTCCCCCAGCCACTGAATATTAGTATGTAGATGTCTTCAGGGCAGGACTGTTATGAAACTTGTGAAGTTTGGTGCAGAGTGGACATTGTATGTTTGGGTTATAACAACTTCCTGTTTCATGGCAAAACATAAAACTTTGTCAGACCACCACGCTGTGCAGTGAAAACTCAAAAGCTGAGCAAATATGATGTTGATCGGATGAAATCTCTAGGAGGAGTTTGTTAAAGTATGAGGCCTGGAAATGGCAAAATCTCAGCAAGAATTTCAAAGAAATATCAAAATGGCTGACTTCCTGTTGGGTTAAGGATAAGGCTCTAAGAGACTTTTTTGTACTTTTTAACATGTTATATATGCCTACCAATTTTATTATGTGCACGTGAAGCATGAGGGCTGCTTTGTTGACATACTGTAGATGGCGCTACTGAGCTATTTTGCCACACTTAATTCTAAAACCTGTATCAGATATAAATTTTTGCGTCTTTTGAGGTGTGTGCAAAGATTCATGAGTTTTCGAGCATGTTTTACCATGTTTAAAATGTGATTTGTTTCATATCAAACTTTGTCAGACTGCCACAGACTTCAAGAAAACTCAAAAGCTTTACAATTTTACATCGCCAAGGCCTTCTGGATTATGTGAAGTTTGGGGAAGATTGGACATTGTATGTATGAGTTATAACAACTTCCTGTTTCATGGCAAAACACTGAAATTTGTCAGACCACTACAGCCACCCTGTGCAGTGAAAATTCATTGCTAAGGCCTTTAGATTAGCATTGCCAAGGTCTTTAATTTAGACTGCCCGAATATGATGTTGAGCCGATGAAATCTCTGGGAAGAGTTTGTTAAAATACGAGGCCTAGAAATGGCAAAATCTGAGGAAAAAATGGCAAAAATTTCAGAGAAAAATCAAAATGACTGACTTCCTGTTGGTTTTAGTATATGGCTCTAAGAGACTTTTTTGTACAAGTTGGCATGTTACATATGTTTACCGATTTTCGTATGTGTAGGTGAAATGTAGCACGAGGCACACATTGTTCACATTCTGTAGATGGCACTTTCAAGCCATTTCGCCACAACTAATTCTAAAATCTGTATCAGATGTAAGTTTTCACCACTTTTGACATGTGTGCAAAGTTTTGTGAGTTTTCGAGTATGTTTAAGCTCGGGCTCTAAATATGTAAATGTGAACAGCTTTATTGGGAATTTGGCTTCATTAAAATACAGTATGTGAGCACGGAGGGTAGGAAAGAAGAATGAAAATACAACGTGATGACATAATGAATATTAATCTCAAATAAACATGAAACACAGGTGTGGTCCAAAACAGGCAAAGGGTTAGGCGATCTGTAAACGGGCATAAAGTAGACTAAGCAAGAATCAAATGACAAGGACGAGAATAGGATCAAAACTATGGCACGTAAACGAGGAACAAAGGCTTTGTACGGTGATAACACTCACACAATACTTCGCCCCCCATACAGACACATGAGGGGTTTAAACAACAAACATAATAAAGGGTGAAAGACAAAACAGCCGAGACTAATGATGACACATAAGGGGACAACCAATGACAATACAGGGGCAGAGACAGGACAGAAATCATAACAAATGCTCATATCAAAGTAAACAAAGTCAATATCACTGAAACCCGGAAGCGTGCACTCATACTTCAAGCTTCGGAGCGCGTTGCGTGCTACAGCACTAACGTAAGGGGAAATCATGACACCCGGAGCCGCTGCTGTTGCACAAATGGGCGAGATAGGTGATGCTATAGCACAGAAAGCTGTTTTAAAAACCAGTGTAAACACCAAAGAAAAGTATTCTGGAAGACAGAAGAGAATGGATGTTGAGTTCTTGCTATCATTTGCCAAGTTTCCATTCACTTTTTGCGCATTTCTGTTATCGACAAAGTGAAAGTGCGTAAAAAAAAGTTTGCAATATTTGCTGTCTCCTGCCTGTTTCCATCCAATTGGCCTTTTAAAGATAAAATGGTGTGTGCATCAGTTACTTGTACATTACTAAGTGCCGTTTTCTGATGTCAGTTGGCTCAGCGTGCATGCTCTCTCTCTCTCTCTCTCTCTCTCTCTCTCAGTCTCTCTCACTCACAGACACACTAGTGTGTGTACCATGGAGACGTAAACAAATCGTTGTTGCGTGCCATGGTGCGAAGAAGCTGCCAAATAGTTCATATTTGTTTGAATGCAAACAATTTTTTTTGCATAATGTTACAGTTGGAATTTTGTATGTCATTTGTTATTTATCTTTATATTCTTGTTGAAACATGTCAGTAATAAATTCAATGGGATATCAACTATCACTTCATTTATCAAAGTTATTGCATTATATTTCACATTATTTCATTCATTCTAAAACAGCTTGATGGTGCTGTTCAAAAAACACAAAAAACTTTCTGCTTCCCTTTTTGGGAAGAATATATATAAAATAAAAGTTTCTGTGCTTCTTAAGAGATTGTGTTGTGGTGCTATGCACCAACATTTAAGTGATTCTTCTTCTCAGTGCTCAGAGATGATAGGCTGTTCAGCTAAATAGTGGGTTGTGCCACCTAGTGTGCAGGCATAAAATGCATTCTCAGTCAGCGCCACCTATCGTGCAGGCGTGAATTAGCTAAAGGCGATCAATCGTTTTGCCTTCGGTGCGAATGCACCGTTCGTCAGCAATTCGCTTCGCTTTATTGCATCATGCTCAATGTGAAAGGACCTTAACTGTACAGCTTTGACTGTGGTGAAAGGATCATCCATTTTTAAACCAGTCTGACTGTCCGTAAAAAAGTTTGTTGGTGTCTGTTGGGGCAGTGTGAACATGACAATCATGTTTCCCAACATTCTAATTCAAACAGACAATTTTTAAAGTTGGTAATTTCGGTGTCTGTCTGTGCAGTGTGAACTGGGTGTTACTGAACCTCAAACTGTAAGTATTGCTGTTGTAGCATAATATTGTACATCACTTCACAGTATCAGTGACAATGAACTGGGTCACCAATACAACACAGAACTATTCCACTGTTGCTGATCAACCCACTGCAGCTGACTTCACCTCTTAAGTATATCTTTTGGAGTTAGATGCCTTGTTTTTGTTCCAGGATTTAACATCTATACAAAAATATAACTTGCCTGTCTAATGTGATGAATTGGCTCACTTATTTATTTATTTTTTTGTATAAAAGATGAATGACAAATTGCTACAGTGATCATCACAGGACAGTAGAACTGATGTACGTCTCCACCTCTTGCTCCACTTTCTCGTATTTATGCAAATTTATGACAATGTGCTTCATTTCCTCTTGTCAGAAAGCCTGTCCTTGGAACTAATGTTTGGTTATTGTTTCCTGCACGTTCCGTCATTAGCGACGCACATCGGTATAAGATAACTGTCAATCCTTACTTATGTTGCTGGTTATGTTCTGTGTAATGCGTTCATGCAATATGTGTAAGTATGTATATACGTTTATATCTTATTAGTATGTGTCATGCATGTGATTGGTAATATCCATTATTTACATTGTTTGTTTTTTACCGTTTACCATTTATTAATCTTCATTAGCCGTGCTAGTTTTTCGTTCCGATACGGTGGGAGTTTGTTTATACCATTGTTTACAGCAGTGTATTATTCAGTGTACTACTGTAGTTTTGTTAACTTCATTGTGATTATTAATACTAACATTTATTTCGAATATATTTATTGTACTATGTTTATTGATCTGAGTGTAATTAGTGCAATGAGACATACATGTTAGATGAGTATTTTTGTAAATTTTTTCTTATTTCCTTCTGTAGACCACACAGTATCACAGCTGGATACCTCAGATGCATATTCAAGATTGTAAATAAATGCCACATTAGCAAGAATCTCTTCTCCACTCATGATTCTCTAAGCGGAAGCTGATCCATATTCGGCCACCTCAACCAGCTGAAATCTTTATTGTAGGTGGACTTTGCTACACCTTTCATTTAAACTATTATATAAATGTATACTTGATAATAGCTAATAATGGCAATTATGTGCGATTTCTAATATAATTGTGTTTGTATTTAGGAAAACACCCAGAGCAACACAGAGAAGACCAAAATTGTTCAAAAGCACACAACCTGAACATTTATTTTGAGATTATATTGAACTGACTGACAAATGTTTGTCTGTACATTATTTCAGCAGTGGACATGGATTCTAGAGCACATGGACTCTAGTTTGTAAATGAAAAGATTACCTGCCTCGGGGAGGAAGGAAGTTGGTTAAGTGCTTCTAGCTTCATCAATGAGCTTAGCCTCCCCTCTTGTTTTATGGCTGATGATACAACTGTTAGCTGTTTCTGCAGGCTGACCGTCTTTTAATTTCTTTTTGATCAGAAACTCATTGAGAGGAGATTTTTTTTCTTATTGATGTTGGTCCTGACATTCCATGGATCAATTTCAATGTATAAATCGCTAGTCTAAAATCAGAGTTGCATAAATGTATAATTTTTATTTTTGGACTTTGAGACTGAGCTCAGACTCAAGCATGTATCACATTCAAGCTGTCAACGGAAGATCAAAGATCAACGTTGTTGATATCTAGAAAGGTGATTTACCCTTTCTTCAAAGCTTATTTAAGCTTAAACAACATAGATATGAAAATGGATGTTGATTTTGAAAAATAGATTAAGACTAGAAATTAAATGTAATGTTTATTTATATCAAACAGCCAAGCATAAAGAAGAAAAACTTCACTTGCCATATTAAGGAGTTTTTGTACAGTGTAGTTGGGTTTCCTGTTACTGTGGGCTCCATGGCACAGTAATACAGTGAAGAGTCTGATAGTGAAGCAGAGGAGTGCTCCAAAACTACTTTCTGTTCTGGTTTATGAAGTTTGATGGATAGTCCTGGGTGAGGTTGTTCAGCCTTAGTGACATGTTCTGTGGATTTATGAATCAGCAGAAGAAATTCTGGTCCTGATTGAGGCTTTTTTCAATACCAGTGGAGATAGAGAGCTGATTCATCATATGAGCAGGTCAGTGTGATGTTAGAGCCTTCAGTTGAAGTTATTATTGTTTGGTCGGGTTTAATGCGCTCATCTACAGCCTCTGGTGAAAAGACATTGTAACACAGTGTTAATTACTTAAGAACATTCAGTTAGTTATTATGTCATGTTTATTAAAGACTTATCAACAATAATAACTGGTGCTATCACAGAGTGGTTTAGTAACATGGTTTCCTTGAGTGTCAGTTCAGATCTCTCTTACACAAATGGCAGACGTTTCTCTGTGTTTATATAATGACCTACTAGATCTACATTCATTACTGAAAGAAACACTGAAAGTGAAAAATCACCTAAAATAATGTATAATGTAAATGACTTACCAACATTGATAACAGCTATGAAAGCATAGAGGAAGAATAACATGTTTGTTCTGAGTGTCTCTCTTTCAGTAGACATGAATGACAGTGTTGTGTCTGTGAAAGGGTCCAAACTATATCGTACACAACTATTTCCACCCACTTATACTAAGACATAGACATGCACATTCTTTCATCGGACCGTATACTTATAATATTTTAACCTCATTTAATCTGATATTATATATGTGGTGTAACAATCCATGTATGGAAGTAAATAATTAGAATACTGATAAAACAGTTTATGATGTTTATTGTTGTTAATTGTGTTTATGCTGACTCTGCTGAATCTTATGACACTATTATACAGTTCACTAATGTAAGTTTTTTTCTAAGCAGATCCTTTAGTTCATTCATTTATCTTCAGTAATTGTTTTATCCTGGTCAGGGTTGCAGTTTATCTGTAGCCTAACACTGAGCATAAGGTATGGTAATTCACCATGGAAGGGACACCACTACATTACCAGACACCATGCACACACGTACACAATAACACAGTCATTCACACCTACCGGAAATTTAGCATAGCCAGTCTACTTAATGACATGTGACATTGATAGTGACTGTATTTACATGGACAGCAATAATTTAATTACTGACCTTATTCTGAATAAGACAATATTGTGATTAAGATGTTTACATGAGTTGCTTTTAGAATATTTATTTCATGTTCCCGTTTTACATGTTATAGAACATAGATCGATAACAGCACGTCATTACGTCCCCACGCCACACCGTCCAACGTTCCCTCCAGAATTTCACGTATCGACATACAGTTTGTCTTCGTTATGGTATCATATACAGTTTTGGGTGTTTCCATACATGCAAATAGACGACTGTGTAACCAGCTACTCAAAGGCTGGCTACTACTATAGGTAACCACAGATTTTTCTGATAGTAATGAGTAGTCAATGTATCTAGATGTTTGGAATTGGTCCAGATCAGAAGATCATAGGTTCACTTGCTGAAGCCAAAAGTTGGATTATGACAGTGAAAGAACAACACAAGGCACTGAGATAAGTTTAACTGCATATATTAAATGCAATGCATAGAAAAGATAAGGGCCATCAATAATGCAAACACAAATGGCAATATGGCAATAATAATAAGTGCAGTTGTGAAGTAATAAAGTGGACAAGTGGAAACGTGGTATCCCAAATATACAAAAGTAGAAAAGTATCAAAATAATAAAAGCTCAGTTCAGTAGTGAGTGCACTCAAAATAGACTAGAGCCGGGTCTGTTAAAACAAAGTTCACGGTTCCTCGAGTGCACTGAAAGTGGATTAATGCAAAGGTGGGTGTCTTCCTCCAGGGAAAACAAATGCCAGTGTGCAGTAGGGATGTCACAATACCAAAAATCTAGTAGTCGGTACCGATACCACCAAAAGTACACGATACTCGATACCAAAGT
>JANDJT010122932.1:0-10555 GCA_024331685.1 Stegophilus panzeri
CTTTTTATAATGTACAAACTCCTCAAAAGCTACTTTTTATAATGTACAAACTCCTAATTTCTAGTTTTTATAATGTACACACGCCCCAAAAGCTACTTTTTATAATGTACAAACTCCTAATTTCTAGTTTTTATAATGTACAAACTCCCCAAAAGCTACTTTTTATAATGTACAAACTCCTAATTTCTACTTTTTATAATGTACAAACTCCTAATTTCTACTTTTTATAATGTACAAACTCCTCAAAAGCTACTTTTTATAATGTACAAACTCCTAATTTCTAGTTTTTATAATGTAGAAGTTCCTCAAAAATGACTTTTTATAAAGTAGAAACCCATCTAAAGCAACTTTTTGTAATGTGGAAACCTCTCTAAGCCTTTATATATATATATATATATATATATATATATATAGCTCCCTAAATCTGTTGAAGTGAAGGTTTCTTTAAATATTGAAGTTCTCTTTCTTCTCTTCATACTTCATTAACCAAGTTGCAGTCTGAAATTTGTTTCTTGAACTGCAAGGTTAACGTAGCTAATAAGTAATGGAAGTATAACTGCACAGATTCGTTATCGTGCAAACTGCATCTTTAGTCTCAGTAACACCATTTGTACACGAAAGGAATTACAAGTACAAAAAAATTGCAAAATAAGTTTGATTGATGAAACACTGGAGTCATGTGAGATGTTCTTGTGACAACATGAAAGGAAATGTGACAATAAATGGAGAAGCAAATAAATTAAGCAATCTCTACTAAACAAAATACACTTTCAAAGAAATTAATAAAGCAAAAGCACACTTTCACCTCTTATTTAACTTTTTTAAATGTACAATTTATTCATTTAAGAAATTGTATCAAACTGCCAAAATGTATCGCTCATTGCCCAATCTATGATTTTATACACGGCATTTTTGCTTTAAACGTATTTAAGACCGTTTCGATTTTCATGTTACGTGCTAGGCATCGTACTCGCTTCGTTGGCAGATTAGTAACACAAGCTAACTGTACTTGTGTTTCCACAGACGAAGGAGGAGGTGGTGGGTACTCTGGAGGCGGTTCAGGCTCTGCAGGTACAGAATGGACACTTACAGAAGGCCAGAGAGGGCTATCACGCTAAATGTACGGAGCTGGAACGGCTGCGCAAAGAAGGAGCTCCTCAGAAGGAGCTGGAGAAGGTGTGTTTTAGGTTAATGCTGCTATAGTTAATATTTTATGTTCATATATTCCTAGACAAAAAAAAAAAAAAAAAAAAATTCAGAAAATGTCTCTTTGTGAAAGACTCCATGGGTATTTAAGAACAGTGACGTTGTGATCATTAGAAATATTGCATACTAAACTAGTTATAGATTTACTTTTTCTGTAGAGAGGAAGTGTGCTTAGCTTGATTTTTAATTTATATTATTTTATTGATTTTGTAATGTATATTTATATATTTTTATATTTATATATGATTCGTCTGTTTTCAGGCTGAGCTGAAGTCTAAGAAGGCGGCCGAGTCGTTTTCAGCGTCTATAGATAAGTTTAACCGCACTGGAGGAGACTTTGAGCAGAAGATGAGTGAGTCCGCACAGGTGTGTACGCTTCCAGTTTTATGGTTCTTCCAGATCCCTCAAAAACCACCGTTCTTTTTAAGAAGTGTTGTTCACAAAATAGAGGCTTTGTCCAGAGGCCTCTCTTAAAATTAAAAACTCTTTCAACAACACTTGGAAGTTTCTTCCCAGATGTTCCTTGAAGCTTTTTCACAATGTAGAAGTCTAAATCTAAAACTACTTTTTGATATTATAGACTTATTTAAAATCAGTTTTCCCTGTAGAATCCCCTTTAAAACTACTTTTTCATAATGTAGAAGTCTTTTAAAATTCTTTTTTTCATATTGTAGAAACCCCTCTGAACTACTCATTCATCAGTTAGAAGCTCGTTTAAAACTACATTTCAAAGTCCCTCTAAAACTACATTTTTAATTTATTTTTTTTTAAGGTTCCTCTAAAACTGCTTTTTATGTTGAGGTTCCTCTAAACCTTCTGTTTTTCATAAAAAAAAGACCATTTAAAACAAAAAAATTCACAATGTTGAAGCTAATATAAAACCTTTTATTTATTTATTTATTTATTTATTTATTTATTTTTAATATTTTTTATTTATTTATTTATTTTATTGAAGAAGAAAAAACCCAGTTTTTTCATTAATGTAAAAGCTACTTTTCCATATTGTACAAACCTCCTAAAACTACTCTCATAAAGTGGGAAAACCATCGGAAATAACTTCTTGTAATGTCAAATCCCATTTTAAACTACTTCTTAATATAGACACCCATTGAAAACTATTTAAATGTAGAAGCCTGTTTAAAGCTGCTTTTTTCATAAAGTTGAAACTCATTAAAAGTCACTTTTATTCATTTAAATGTCCATTTAAAACTTCTTGTAATGAAGAATCCCTTCTAAAACTACTTTTTGTAATAGAAGTCTATTTAGTACCAGTTTGTCATAATGTAAAGGCTTCTCTGTTTACTTGTAGTTTTTTTTTTTTTTTTTAAATGTAGAAGTCTTCTGAAATTGCTTTTTTGTGTTTTGTAATGTAGAAGCCCATTGAAAACTGCTATTTCATTGTACTGCTATTAATGTAGACGCTCTTCTAAAACTACTTTTTTTTTTTTTTTTTTTTTTTTTTAAATAATGCAGAAGCCAACTTAAAACTACTGTACTTTTTGTAATGTTGATTCTTATCTACAGCTATAAAATAGCAGGTCATCTAAAACTATTTAAAACGCCTTTTTTGACATAGAAGCCTCTCCGAACTTTTCTTTATGCAGCTCTAAAACCGGTTATTGTAATGTTGAAGTTCCTTTAAAATGTTTTTCTTTCTCATTTAGAGACCATAAAGCTAATTTTTGAGAATTGTTCCAAAAGTAGCTTTCAAAAACATCATCTTTTCTAAAATAAAAAAAAAGAGATAAATAAATAAATAAATAAATGTTGCCCAGTAACCTCCTTTAAAACTACTTTTACCAGAAACCTATCTGTGAATACCAAACCTGCAGTTTATACACATACCTTCTAAAACTATTATTCTCTGCATTTGTTTTCCTCAGAAAATGATTTTTTTTTTTTTTTTTTCCAAATTCCCCTCTGATCCTTCCACTGAGATCAAGTCATTTAAGTTCTTGTTAAAAGAACGTCAACTCTCAGGAGCTTAGAAACCTTATCTATTTAAAGATGGCCTCAGGTAGCTAGTGTTTGAGGGAGAGCCAGGTAAGCTGCAGGATCATAAATCATCCTGACAGAATAAAATTTAACACCATTCTGTGAGGAGAAGCACACACGGAGCATGTCGGGTTAGCAAGAAAAGCAGCCACAGAGATCCATAATTCACCTGTTTATTGTGTTAAAGTGCAACGCCACAAATTTCATGTACAATTTAACAATTAATATTAACAATTACGCTACAATGCTAACAATTAAACTATAAATGAATGATTAATATTACAGTTTAATTATTAACATTGTGTTTTTATATTAATCTTTAATGTAAACAACTAAACTGTAATATGAAACTAACATCGTAACCTATTAAACTATAATGTTATCTATTAAACTTTGATATTATACTGTAATTTTAACATTTAAACTATAATGTCGACAATTAAACTTTAAATTAACAATTATATAAATGTAATTTTAATTAAACTGTAATGTAAACAATTAACAGACTAACAGTAACGGTCATATTAAACTGCAACATTAACACTTGTACTTTAATATTAAACTGCAACATTAACACTTGTACTTTAATATTAAACTGTAACATTAACACTTAAACTTTAATATTAAACTGTAACATTAACACTTAAACTTTAATATTAAACTGTAACATTAACACTTAAACTTTAATATTAAACTGTAACATTAACACTTAAACTTTAATATTAAACTGTAACATTAACACTTAAACTTTAATATTAAACTGCAACATTAACACTTAAACTTTAATATTAAACTGTAACATTAACACTTGTACTTTAATATTAAACTGTAACATTAACACTTAAACTTTAATATTAAACTGTAACATTAACACTTAAACTTTAATATTAAACTGTAACATTAACACTTGTACTTTAATATTAAACTGCAACATTAACACTTAATGCTACAGTTTAATATTAAAGTTTACCATTTAATGTTATAGTTTAACATTAAAATTTAACACTTAAACTTCCAAATTAAACTATAATTAGACCGGTATAATGTTCAACTATAATGTAAACAATTAAACTGTAACATTAACTAACAATAAACTTGAACATTTGAACTGGAATATTAACTATTTTTAATAGTTTAATAGTAACACTTTTTAATATTAAACTGTAATATTAATTATTATACTTTAGTATTAATAATTCAACCGTAACATCTCTTATTTTGATCATTTCAGACTTTAAATAAAATAATGTTCCGTTAGTAGCGTATTGTACAAAAAAGTTGCAGGTTGGTCTACACCGCGATGTCGGCGTGTCCTGGAGGGCGGGGCTTATGTGTCAAAACACATGTTCGACATGTTATCTGACAAGAACGTACATCTACCCAGCACTTGTGAGAGATCAGCAAAAATCTGGCTTTTTAAGTGAGTTTTATAGGTCAAGTAGTAGAGACTGTAAAACTGAATCAGGAGAAAACAGATTTTCTACAGCTGTGATAAAAAAAACCCCACAAAGACAACTGATCCTTTTATCTTAATGTCGCAAAGCTCCTGCACGTGCCGTCGTGGTTTCTGAACTCCTTGAGCCTGTTTTTTTTTTGTTGTTGTTGTTTCATTTCATAGTGGTGTTTTTATGGTTTGCTTTTTCCCCCATAAATTTATACATCATGCAGAACACAGAAATAAAAACGCTTTAGCACCGAGTTAAACTCGTTCAACATCAAACATAGAACAGCAGTAAACAACGAAAACGAAGGAATGGAGCCGTAATCTTTGTTTTATTATTATTGTACCACGGTACTGTTGAATTCTCCAATCTGGTCATAAGTTGTTGCTTAATTTCCTCTAACAGTAGTTCCAGCTGCGAGCCAAATCACAAGTACGTTTGCTTGAATATATTATCGTTTCTATAGTAACGGCGGTTTATTCAAACAATTTGTGGAAATGGTGAAATTTTCTGTAAGGAGTTGTTTATTTAACATTTATGGAAGGAGTCTCCAGTTTCAGCACTTTTACGCGATGTTGGTTCTCGGTAGCGTGACGAGCTTCTGTTTGTTTTTTGGTTTATTTTGTTGTTGTTGTTGTTGTTGTTGTTGTTGGTGTCAAGAGCGAGATATAAGAGAGGCTGATTAACTTATTTTACAGATGCTCCACGACATTAAACGTAACTATAAACAGATAGACTGTATGACGTGGTGTTGTTCGTAAATGGGTAAAAACGTCACTGTTGGGAAATTTGCTGTGTTACAAGAGGAATTAAACACTCCAGGATGTGCTGTTCTTGGAAGATAATCAACCGCGGCGTGCTAACAGTAACTCTGCTTTACCACAGCAGGGATTATTTTCCTATAACACCACACTCCAAAGTGCTTTATTCCTTACTTCTCACCCAGACTTAATGCCAGCGACATGAAGCAGCTCTCTAGCATTACTATAACTGTACAATCTATAAATCTGACCTGAGGCTTTTAATGACTTTAGCGAAACCTCAGGTTTGTGGAGAACGGATGTACGTGGCCAATCAGCTCTCAGCAGATCTTTTAACAGGCTTAACGTGAGGTGAAGTATCTGAAGTAAACGAAGTATTGTTCCACTTTGTCCATGTCTGTTTTAAATCCTCGACGTCTCTGTGCCATGCAGAAGTTCCAGGACATCGAGGAGGACCACTTACGGAAGATGAAGCAGCTGATCAAGTCTTACTCGCAGTCCATAGAGGACACGCACGTCCAAGTGGGACAGGTGAGCGCGTCACTGATGACCGTTTGAGTGTGTGTGTGTGTTTTCAGTTGGATTTTATGGTATCAACTCAAGTGCGTGTGTGATTTTTTTTTTTTTTTTTTTTTCCCTGTGCTCAGGTTCATGAGGAGTTCAAGCAGAACGTGGAGAACATCGGCATCAGGAGTCTGATTCAGAAGTTTACTGAGCAGAAGGGCACGGGAAAAGACCGGCCAGGTAGCGCACACCTGTGTATATATCTCTATAACTCTGGATATAGAGAGAGACTTTCAGTCATGAGCCATGTTCCTGTCTAAACAGGCAACAAAACAAAAAGTCAGTTAGTGCTTCATATGTTGCTTGTGAACTGTAAGGTAAAACGGTGTATACCCGGTGTACTGTTTTTCATAAATAATTAATATAGATTTTACACACACACGCGCACACACACACACACACAGTAATTCTCAGTCTAGACTGCAAAGGAGTGGTAACTTGTACAATCCAGCACCACGGACCTAAAGTGTGTGTGTGTGTCGTCGTGGAAACGGGGTGAGAACTGCTTTTGTGTGTGTGTGTGTGTGTGTGTTTTGCCCAGGCCCTGCGGGTTTTGAGGAGTTCCCGTCCACTCAAGCGTCCGACAATAACAAGAAAAGCCGAGCAAAAGCATTCAGGATCCCCGGCCTGGGCAAGAGGGACAAAGAGCCAGACTTCACGTGAGACACACACACACACACACACACACACACACACACACACACACACACACATTCTCCTTACTACGTTTACTAAAACATATACTAAAACAAAAAAAAGGATATTCCATGGAGATTGATTGATCTGTTTAAAAAGCATTATATAGCATTTTATTTTTCTTTCTTTTATTAGACTTATTTGATCTTTTTCTTTCTTTCTTTCTTTCTTTCTTTCTATTAGACGAGAGAAGTGCAGTGACTCCATGTAGTCTTCATGCATCCTAATTATTTTCTTCGACAAAAAAAAAAAAGAAAAACGTGTCCCAGAAAAGTGTTCTGCTCACTACAAGACAAACAATAAACAAATAAATAATATTAAGTCATGCGTGTTATACTTCATTAAAAATAATTTTAATACACACTTTCACATATTAAAAATCACCTGTAGGTTTTTGTTGTTGTTGTTGTTGTTGTTGTTGTTTACGTCAGTGACTTTTTCATCTTTTTTTTTTTTTTTTTACATTTTTTTAAATTTTTTATCTCTTTTCATTGTTGCTCCTTTTTCCCCCACAAAGAAGAAGAAAAAAAAACCCTCAGAGAAGCAAACAGTCAGAGATAAATATTTACATATTCATTTCAAATATTTACATATTCATTTCAAATATTTACATATTCATTTCAAATATTTACATATTCATATACATATTAGGATTTATTCAAATGAGACTTAAAATGTGACCGTTTCAATAGTATTTTCTTTTAAATAACTCTTTTAAATATTGGGAATTGACATTACTGTATATGTTGTAAATATATTTATAAATTTTGTTTCGTATATGTTTTTTATAATCTGTCCATCCTTCCAAGATCATGCTAATGAGGTTGTTGTTGTTGTTGTTGTTGTTGTTTGTGCGTGCAGGGATTCTGCGCTGACGGATACACCAGTAAGTTACATCACACACACGCGCTCTCACACACACACACACACACAGAGAGAGAGACTGTCCTCATTTAACAACACACACACACACACACACACACACACACACACACACACACACAGAGAGAGAGACTGTCCTCATTTAACAACGTCTAGTCACTGGGGCACCACAGTCTTCTCATTGTTCCACTGACGTAAGGTGTGTGTGTGTGTGTGTGTGTGTGTGTGTGTGTGTGTGTGTGTGTGTGTGAATGACCACCACTCCCTCTGTTGTGTCCGGTTACTCCGGGCAGGCTATATTTACCTTGTCCTACTTTCTTCCTGCTGGCAGTCAGAGACTCTTTTTAAGAACCACATGTCATTAGCAGACGTCGTGCTGGGACTAAACACACACACACACACACACACACACACACACACACACACACACTCTGAGGTTTTACTCCTGACTTTCAAGATTCCTATAACTACAAATGCAGCTGTGATTGTTAATATGGATAAATAAATCAAGAAAATAAATGGAGTATTTGAGTAGTTTTTTTTTTGTTTGTTTGTTTTTGTTTGTTTTTTACTTTATTGATGAACCACACGTCACATTTTTTTTGTCTCTTCATCGTTTTACGTTTAACGTTTCGCGAGACTCACCGTAATTCACCGTCACCTCCTCGTCGAGAATTCAGCGCTCTTGTGGTGTCCTTGTTATAATCAGCACAACGTCTCTGTTTTATTTATTTTTATTAACGTACTCTTTAATTAACAAACGTTCAAAACACAGACGTGGCGCAGTGAGTCGTCAAACTGCGGCTTGCCGCACGTACGTTTTATTTCTCTTCGTTTTTAACGACTGTTCTCGCTGCCGAAGTGACGCTACGTACCACACCTACAAACTACGTAAGTATCAAGGATGTAATAGCGAGCAAATCGGGAGTACACGTTAAAGGAGAAACGTGGGAGGGGGGAGACACAAAATGTCTGACGAATTTCGAGTCCGAAAATTCTATATTTTATACTGGTATACGATTGGCTGGTGTTGCTGTGATTGACAGGGGAGAGAGAGTATGCCCCTCCTACACAGAGAGCACAACCAGCTTTGCTCTCTTGGACTCATGGCCACAGATGATCATGGCATCATTAGGATTCGAGCTCGTGATTGGACGACAGGACGAATGCTTTTCTGTTGCGCCCCTGAGTGTGCGGTTTAGTTTTTGTTTTTTTTCTCCCCGTGATCCCGGCTTTAACGGTTCTGTTTTATTGTGTGTGTTTTGTAGAATTTGCCTCTGGAGGTAGACGACGAGGGCTTCATGATCCGTGCGGACATCAGCCAGAACGATATCCTTTATTTGGACCTTGGTGGAGACGCGCCGTTGTTCCGCGTGAACGAGAAGCGCTTTCCTTATACGTACGGAGCTTAAGGTTAAACCTAAGTAGTTGTTTAGGTGGTTTTTTTTCACACGAAAAAGAAAGACACCCATGGATAGTAAAAACGGCGCGCATTTATAGGCGTCAACGGCAAAATTATTGGCACCCCTCGTAAAGATAAGCCAGAACAAACAAGCTTGAACTGCTCCGAGGAGAAAATATGTAGAAAATATCTTTTATGTGTATTTAAAAAAAAAAAAAAAAAAACATAAATAATAATATTGTTAGAAAAAAAATGTAACTTAAAAACCATCATTTATACACTTCGCTTCTCGATACGATCCTTGACTCCGCCCCCACGCTGCGCAACCGACAAAGAGAACAACTTTTACTCCAGCGACTCGGACTACGACGACGAAGAGCCGAAGAAGTTCCACATCCAGATCCGGCCCGTGTGCAGCCGCAGCAACTCGGCCGCCAACGAGCTGGAGCTGAAGGCCAGCGTGGGGACCCTCACCCTGCCCCCGAACCCTGCGGTGAGTTCAGGGGGCGGAGCCAAACACGGAGCGCGGTTTTAAATAAACATGTATTCGTGTTTGTGTTGTTTATCCGTTATGTGTAAACACACACAGTGTCGTATTAGGGCTGAGCGATACGACTAAGCGATATCGATATACGGTCCCCTCCGAAACTATCGGAACGGCCAGGCCAGGTCATTTGTTTTTGCTGTAGACCGAAGGTATTCGGGTTTTAGATCAAAAGATGAATACGAGAAGAGTTTTATTTCCTGGTGTTTTATATGTAGACGTGTTAAACGACAGACCGCCCAATCTGTAGGCGAGAAAAATATAGGTCCATGTGACTGACAGGTGTTTCGTGTTACCCAGGCGTGTCCTGTTAGATTGATTGATTGTGTAAACAATAAATAGCTTTGAGCATCTACTCTCGGTTTGAGCCTTCAGTGTCACCTGCGAAGACTGCATTTGTTGTTAAAAATTGGGTGGTCTGACACAACAGGTGTGTCTAACACGTCCAGATGTAAACACCAGGAATTAAAATCTGACATCCTAAACTCGTCTCGTCTCCATCTGTCGATCTCAAACCCAAAGGTCTTCGGCGTACGGCACGAACAAATGAACCGACCTGACCTTGCCGTTCCGATAGTTTCCGAGTGGACCGTACTGTGATAAATTCGGTCGCCGTATCGTACAATATCGCAGGATTAGAAATTTTAGATTTTTTTTTTTTTTTTTTTTTTTCCTGCTTAAAGTAGTGTTTTTACGTTTTTCATACAATTTATTTATTTATTTATTTATTTATTTATTTATTTCATACAATAATTTATTGCTGTCAGTTTTTTAGCAAACCAAAATATCATAGAAATGCCTTCGAGTATCGTGATGCGCTGTATTTGTCATATCGCCCAGCCCTAGAGTTTTGTGGTTGGTTTTCTTCATTAATTTTGGATCCTTGGAGTTGACTGTTTTTTCCTTCTTCTTTTTTTTCCCTCCTCACTGAAGGCGACAACGAAGAGGCACATTTCCCGTAAGTTCAGCTTTCGTGTGAGTGTGTATGTGTGTGAGTGTGTGTGAGTGTGTGTGAGTGTGTGTGAGTGTGTGTGAGTGTGTGTGAGTGTGTGTGAGTGTGTGT
>JANDJT010123538.1:0-10531 GCA_024331685.1 Stegophilus panzeri
ACACACACACACACACACACACACACACATACACACACACACACACATACACACACACACACACACACACACATACACACACAAGCAATCTGATACACTTTAATTCAGTTTAATTTCATTATCATGACTGTGTAAAGTCTCTCTTTCTGTGTGTTCATCTCTCTCTCTCTCTCTCAGAAGACAGGACCTCTCCACTGATCATGAGCTTCATCATTCTCGGCCCCTTCCTCCTCCTCCTCATCCTCATTAGTGTTGGTGTGGTGGTGTATAAGAGACTCCACGGGTATATCACACACACACACACACACACACACACACCTTTCCACTAGATAATGTAGTGCACTAGATGTGGTGTAGGAGTCATTAGTCTGTACGCTGCGTAGTGCAGTAATGTCTGAGGTGTTCCTCTATATATTTAATTTATCAGTGAATACGTTTCTGCTTCTCTGTTTATTACAGGAGCCATGACTTTGAAAATGTGAACACCATTAACGACACTAACGACCACCACAACATCATCGAACTCCAGCCTCTTCAGTGAGGTTGTATAAAACGTGCCAGCGTTTGCCCGAAGAGGCAGGCGCGGAGTCTTTCGCTGGAATTACAATGAGATCTTCAAGGTGATTTTCTTCATTTTCAGTTTAAAATGTAAGAACTTCACTCCTGAATGAGAATCAATACAAAGAGAAACCGATTTCTGTAGTTTATAGATATATAGATATATAGATATATAGATATATGCTCTATATTACACAATAAACAGAGAAACAGGACGATCAGATGAAAGTTGCACAGCTGATGATGATGTTTTTTGTTTCTCTGAAAAATATATATAATGTCATATATAAACATTTAAAGGTGAAGCTTTATTATTACTGTTATGAGATTATTATTATTATTATAATATTATTATTATTATTATTATCATTATTATTATTATTATTATTATTATAATACTTGTGTGAAGCAATATAACTGTACATGACTTTTATGGTTGCAAACTTTTTGAAGTAACCCATGCTGTTAAATGATGGTGTTTAAGTAACAGGACTGGTCATCAAAAACATAGTTGGGTGCAAAAGTTTGTACACCCCAAGACAACATGAAGAATACAAAGAAGCTTTTTTTTGTCTTGTGTTTGGTTTCACAGCTTTTTCATCATTATCACAAGCAACAGTAATGGTCAAAATAATGTTTTTATTTGTATTTTTAAAAACTCATTTATATTAGTTTGAAGTTTGTACTCCCTTTCTGAACATATATACAGTATGTCAAATATTCTCTATTAATATTCTTGTATGTCTAATTTTTACCTTTATATAACTGCCTTTATATAACCTCTTCAGCTCTAAAGAGCTTTTTTAACCTGAGATACATGTTCCTGTTACAGATGTACATGTCATTACCTGTAATTAAGTTCTCATGCTGTCAGTGAATGACGGCAGAGTTTCCTGATACACATTTACACTTTCTGTGACTGTACAATAATTGTTTGTTAAACTGCAATAATAAAATCTCTACACAGTGTTGACTGGTGCTGAGGTTCTGGTCTTTGTGTTATTTGGAATTGAATCTAGAAGACTAGTGTTTGTTTTCTGCATATTTAAAAATACTCACACCTGGGTACGCCGATTTTATTGCAATGCAACAGCATTGATGCAGTATGTTCCGTTACATATGTATACTATATCTGCTGTGGTTCTGATTGAAATACGAATTCTCTATGAATTAACAGGTAAAATGGTGCAGCGGTACAAAATGTAGCTATAGCCAAGTTAAATACATGTGTACAGTGTGTAAATATTCATTTATAAACTGATGTTTTTTTTTACTTGTGAAGGCAGGAAATCTGTTAGAGAAAACGGTTAATTAACCAATTAAATCATCTATACGTGCGATATGTTATAAACCAGAGGTATAAATCAAACTTTTTGGTCCAATGGCCTCACTGATTACAGTAAAGTAATGCTGACATTAAATATAAAAATGTATTTGTATTGAATTACACGGCTACCATCGGGCCTAAGCAAAACACAGACTACATTTCATTCACATTAATAAATTTGGGACTGTAGGGTATTGCAAGGCTGAATATGACAACTGACCATTGTCTTATTGTAAAGGGGACAACATTCAGAAAGTTGACATTATCCGTCATTTCGCATGTGTTTTCAGTACTTGTTTTCAGTATTTGCATGAATGTGCATGTGTATCAGTATTTGTTTTCACTATTTGTATGTGTTTTCAGTATTTGCACGTGCAGGATATGCCCTTATCGGCCACCGTAGCACGATTGAACGCAGGGAATAGAGCATGCCTAGCGCCACAGCGCCGTCTATCGGACATGTTTAAAATAGCAGAATTAACAGTTATTGTTTCGATGAGCCGGTGGATGTGATATATAAGTATTATTAGTATAACAGGTCAGAACCGGATGAAAATGTTTCTCGGACCGTAGTTTGTCTGCTATAAAGCATTTCACCATTACAATATAAACTTTCTGCTGTCTCTGATTTAATATTTCCAATTAAGTCGTTTGAATGAACGTCATAAAACCAAACAAGATATACGCATGCGTGGTACTAGTGGCGCGGGCACGGGGCGCGTGCACGTGATCTTATAAGACCCTCCGTCACTTCCGCTCGCGCTCTCTTTCATTTCGACTCTGTGGAGGAAGGGTAAGTTTTCCCTCGCCGCTGTAGTGGTACATGTTCATGCCCTTTCAAACCATGCTCCGTGTTTCGGTTCAATAATTTAGATAGTAAATATGTTTAATAATAGAATTCCGCTGTGTACAGAGCTGTATATGAATGTAGAAGATGGTGGAGCGGTGTGTGGTGAGAGAGTAGCGAGCTCGCGCGTGGAGCCGCCGCCGCCATCTTGTTAGCTTCAGTGTAGCTGAGAGGGTTACTGAGGGGACTGTTTATTATTATTAGTATTAGTATTATTTTTCTTCATCCCTACATATAAAGCGAGGTTTTCCATAGTTATAACCTCTTTTTGCGTCGTGGACAAAAAGCAATATTTTCTATATAAAATACAACAGCATGGCAGGCCACGTGGTAAAACTAGATGCTGAATGCTAGCCTGAGTAGCTACTGTTTTAGCGCGTTGTTGGGAGTTATAATCCTGTGTAATAATGCATTTAAAGTAAAACATGTATTGAATTGAGCGAGAAGTAAACGCTAACGCGACGGTACAGAACTCAGATTTCGCAGGTCTGAAAGCTACGCGGCTAATTGGCCGAGTGACTGGAGGCCATGTGGCTGATGACTTGCGCCAAAATATTCCCTAGCTTTTCATGTGAAATGATTAGTTGCGATTATCGTCGTTTTTCTGTGGCTATTAAAGACGGATGAGTTTTGGGCCTTTCTTAAAAAAAGGAAAAAAGTATTCTGTACTGGTGCTGTGAGCTCCCGTGTTAGCTAGTTAGAACTAGTCCGCTAGCAGGCTAAGGCGGCTAGGGTTAGGCTAACACTGTTGAAGGGCGTGTTAACTCTTCGGGGACGTGAGCATCACCTGCGAGTTTCAGTGTGGTCAGGTTCACTCGTGTCCTCTTCATCCCTGTACAGCATGAAGGGATTTGATCTTACACACACGACTAGAACACTGAGAGAACCTGTAGAGTCTCAGCTTTCAGATGATCTCACACGTGGAGAACATGAACATTTTATATAATCTCTAAATTGTAGAGAAGTTGCAGTTTGTTCCTGTGGTGAGAAAAGAGAAAGTAAAGTGAGACGTGGTCTCCTCCTCCTGTTCACATATTAATAACATGTTAATGTCTTTCAGGAGTGAAGTCACGAGTGTGTTGGGTGTAAATCAGGACGTACACACTGATGGAACACTCAGGTAGACTTTTGCACAGGAACCTTCTGGTGTTTTACAGTAATCCTAGTAAATTATGTTCTGATTTGTTTGTGCACTAAATCCCTACAATACTACATGTTCCTTTTATTCTGATAATGTGCTGAAATAAGGGTGAGAGAATGTTCTACAATAAAGTGATGAAATGTGTGGTGTTGTGTTGTCGTTATTGCTGACTCGTTATGAGGTTTCTGTCAAACTCCAACATGCTGATGTTTCTCCTTATTTATACATCATAGTGTTGATGTATGAACTGTTTGAATACATTTAAGTGGATTTGATTTTATTTTAAAATATGCTTTTTGCATTAACCACACAGGTACGCTGAGCTTTAGAGTAAACTGGTGACTTTAAGGAACACATTAGGAGTTGGTTCAGAACTGGTTCTTTGTTTAATAATCCTCCAGTTAGATTGCTTGTATTTTCCCAGTGTAGATTATTCTTAAAGACCTGCATTGCTTCATAACTGAATCTGTTTATTAAAAATGATTAGTTGTGATTAAAAGCTCTTGTGTAAATTAATGAATAAATCTAAATTCATATGCAAGGCTAGCTGGGGAATCTCAGCCTCCCTTAAACTATTAAAATCTGGTAGTGAAGCGTTTTTCTATATTAAATACGGAAAAGTGTCTGTGTTTCTCCCTCTGTGAAATTTTGTTTTAGTGGTTTAAATTGATCAAAAATCTTGTGATATTGCACTATTCCTTCTAACTGTTTTCAGTGAACAATGTGGCCTGCTTGGAAATCTTTGAACCCCCAGACATGGTGCTAATCCCCAGTGAAACCCAAATTTAAGTGTTCAGAACGAACCAATCTCAAATTCAAAAGTAGCTGTAATCACTGGAATTATTCTGATTTACCTCAAATAGAGATCCGCTTTTGTAGAATTTTCTTCACAGCTTTGTTTTATCCGACTGCTGAAGCCGAGGGCTCCAAAGAGCTCACAATGCATGCATAAAGATCTCGATCAGGAGAGGGGTATAAAAGAATTTCCGAACATTAGATGTACAATTGAACAAGGTGAATGTCAAATAGAGAAAGTGGAGCAGCACAGTGACATCACCAAGAGCAGGACGTCCCTCCAACATTTACAAAAGGAGGAGACAAACGTACCAGGTCGGAGGCCAGAAGACCTCCAGCAACATTAAAGGAGCTGCAGGAACATCTGACACGTACTGATTACTCTGCATGTAACATCAATCTCATGTTTCTCACCTGTCTGGGCGGTGGGGTAGGGGGACTAGACGGCCCTTTCTCACAAAAAACACAAACTGAATTAGATCACCTCAAACCATGACGTGGGCTGGGCGCAGGAGATACCATTACGGTTTCATGGATCTAGAAAGAGTATCGCCAAGTCAAAATGATCCACACTGATGGACTCTTACCCAAAAAACTGAGTGGTGTAATTAAATCAAAAGCTGCTTCTATAAAAGTAGTAGTTTAGGGGTGTGCACACTTATACAACCAGGTTATTGTAAGTTCTTTCCCAATATTTTAGAAACAATGCTTCCGATTGTTTTTCACTTAATTTTTGTGTGTTGCGATAGACTTTTATAGACTTTTTATATCCGGTGTACTTCCTGATACTGGGACTAAAGGTACCATCATGCTAAAAACCCTTTTGGGCTAATTATGATAAACACAAGACTAGGATTTTATTTTTAATAACAGTGCTAACTCAAATATTTCAGGAAGAGGTGGGTCTTTAGACATTGAAGACTGCCAATGACACAGCTGTTTGGTCATCGAGGGGAAGTTCATTCGACCACCACGGCACCAGAACAGAGAAGAGTCTTGATGCAGGTCGTCTTTGTACCCTGAGTCATTTAAAGTGGAACCAATCACAACATTTAACATCCAGGCCTGCGAGTGAATCACTTTCACACAAGAGGGATGTGTTACTGCAGTGGCACAGACTATAATAATGAATTGGATTGAACAACTCTAATGTGTAATAGAGTTCATGTAAAGCAATACTGTCACTGCAGCTGAGGCCCGTGAAGACATGTAAGTAAAAGTAAGTGCTAATTGTTACCGCTAATTGCAGCTGCAATCCCAGTGGCATTAGGCAACCTAAAATCCTTGTGGTGGGCCTCCAGCTCATACACTGGCTGAAGAATTGTCCCTTTAATGGAGGGTGTAGCTGTACCTCTTCTGACCCGGGAAGCTCCATCATCATAAAGTCTTTTATTGAAGGTGAGTATAAGTGGACTAAAGTGAACTTTTTATTTAAATAGTTGTGTAAATGTTAGTAAACTGTGTTCAGTAAGACTGCTACAGCCTGGCAGGTATTGTGTTCTGGACACAAGTGAGTTTAGTGTATTCAGTCCACCCACTTAATTATGAACATAATACAGATTGTCCAAACTGGTGGGGGCCAAAAATTATGATTATGATATTATGTGTGTGCTCTGAGAGGACTTAAATATAAACATGGTCACTGCTTTCACATTAAATTACCACAGTGGTCTACTCAAAGTGCTCAATAGTTCAGATTTCAATACCAATGTGTAGTATTAAAAATGGTAAAGTATTGTCATGCTTTAATATACTTCTTAATATACTTCCCAATCCTGGCTATTTCGTTGTACACCCCTCAGGACAGGAGCTTTTCCAGTTTGCATTTCTGCTGTTATAGCCACCTCAAGATTAGACGTGCTTTCTGAGATTCTTTTTTGATCACCACGGTTGTAAAGAGTCATTATTTGAGTTACTGTAGTCTTCCTGTCAGCTCAAACCAGTCTAGCCATTCCCTTTGTTTCTTTCGTTTTGAACGGTTTTAAGAGCCGAGTACTGCAGCCAAGGTGAGTTTTTACATTCTCAAACACACTGGCAGACAGGAGACCAAACTTTACAGAAGACTTTAATGTTTGGTGAAAATGCTCGAGGGCACCCGGGCTTTGAGGACGATGGGCTGATGCCCAGTTACGTTAATATTCAGTTGGTGCACGATCTCCACAAATGTTTGAGATGAGCAATTTGAGCTTCAGAATATCGAAAATGGACAGAACTTGAGATGACGCCCTAATGATGGAGCATGATGGGATTTGCTGCGGGACGATCAGTTACCTGGTACATTAGAGTCAGTGGGTACTGGTTCCCCCATTTAGAGCTAGGGAATGGCTGCACAATCGATGATGAGGTAATCAGAGGTGCAGTTTTTATAGGTTTGTTCAATGTCCCGCTATTAGGATCTGATATAACTAGCTAACTATCTTTCTTAATCTTTCATCTAAAAAAAATGATCTTGTATGTGTTTGTCAGTCTCTAGTGACCTGTCTGATCATGGGCCACATTTAACACTGTCGGATGATCGGAAACCTATCTAAACCTTGTAGAATGACTTGAAGAGAGCTGGGCACAGGAGATCCCATCGCTATTTGATAGATCTGCAATAATTGCAAGGAAAAGTGGAATAAAATTGCCAAATGAAGACGTGCTAAGTTTGTAAACTCTTATCCAAAAACACTGAGTGCTGAATTCCCTAAAACCTTTCTATTTGTTTTTCACTGGAAGTTTGTTGGTTGCTTTATGACATTAAAGTTGGATATATATTTTTTTTTACATTACACAAAAAAACTGTCATTTTACAGGGGTGTGTAGACTTTTTATATATGAAATGACACCTTTTTCCCAGTCAGATCTTTTACAGACACAGCACACAGCAGTGGGACAGAGCTAAGGAGGTACACTTAATGTTCACTCTGAGATTTACTCCTTGGTCAGTTGGACTTCCAGTGACTTTTTCCCAAGCAAAAGTTTTGGTTGAAGTTTCCTAATGACAGATTTTCTATTATAGTTGGACAGGACACAGAAGCAGAGGAAGGTCTGGTGGAAAGAAGAAAATATCCACCTTTTAATAGTTCTCCTGCAGGTTAGGGTTATTTTGATACGTCACCGGTTGTTCAGACAAAGAGATACTGCTCTAAGACAATTCAATTAAATAAACTTAAAATGACATTTTTAACCTTACAGGCATCACAGCAGTACTGACATTGAAACTTACAATCAACTAAATTCAACACGAGTTTTCTCTCATTGTTTTCTAAGATGCTGGATTGACAGACTGTACTCTTCTGGAACAAGTTCATATGCACACATAACGGCCATTTAATCTCTCTCTCACACACACACACACATACACACACACATACACACACACATACACACACACACATACACACACACACACACACACATATACACACACACACACACACACACACAACCTGGTTTCACAGATTTAGTCTCCAAACAGTTCTATGGATCCGTTCTTCCAGTACGTTCTCTGATCATATAAACACTTCATTGCTTTTTGTTCTCTTTACTGACTGTTTTTTTTAAACTTCTATTTTCTCAACTTTCTTCTATTTATTGTCCACGCTCTTAATTAGACCCCCACTCAGGTCTGAATTTTTGTCCTTTTTGTTACTGACTGTCCCGCTCCAGCCCTCATGCTCCATGTTCCAGGTTATTCATCACTACAGATTACTTCAGCTGCTTTCACTTGTTCTAAGTTGCTCAGGATAAAAGGATCTGCCAAACACCTGCACGTAAATGGTGATGTAAATCATATGATAATGAACTTCCTAAACTCTGAATCCTGCTTCTGTCCTCCAGACCAGACTGGATTTGTTTGTAGCAGTCATGTGACCTGGCCACGCCTTCAAGAACTTCAAAAAGAGTTTCCATGTGTCAGTGTTAAACGTCCCATCAGAAGGATTTCTTACAGATTTCTTACATAATTCAGCTTGTTCCAGGCTTCACTTTATTTTTGGAAGATGGAGCAGCGAAGTCTCCTGGAGAATGAACTTCTTCTTCTTCTTCTTCTTCTTCTTCAGTAAGTGAGATGTTATTGCTTTTATTGGTAGATGTATGTAATATTTGCTTGTATAGGGTGTGTAACGGTGGAATTGTTTTTTGTTTTTTTTCTCTTGTATGATTGCTTAGTTGTGAAAGTTGGATGGAGTTGGGTGGGGCTGTAACCTGAGCTCAGGTATGAATAGTAAACAGGTAAAAGCTCACACCTCATTCATATTCATTGAGGACGAGTGGTTGGTCCCGCCTTTACCTCTTCATGTAGTGAAGAAGTGAGGACATCACCACGCTTTTATCCATTTATTTCTACATCTGATTGCATTCACTACAATATTTTAAGATGTTTACATGCCCAGCACCTCAGTGAATCAGTTTATGTAACCAAATCAGTTTGTACCTGATGGATAAGGTGTGTTTTTACAGGATTTCTGCACACAGCCATGACAACAGTTTACAATCTCTGTGTTTTTATACCAAATTTATAACCTGCATATGAATCTGACCTACTTCCTGTTTGTATATTACTGTAGCTGGGTTTGTACTGAAAATCAGACTGTAGAATATTTTGTGATCTTTGTGTGTAAAGTTACTGAAATTTAGACAGATATTACACCATGACAGGACCAGCACCATCAGTCAGCTTTCACTCCGACCTCAGAGGGTTAAAGTCACGGTACACACCATAATTTCAGAATGTTTTATTTTTTATTTTTGTACAATCCTGTGATGTAAACTAGATCATGATTACTAATTAATAGTAATCTAATAATAGTAATACATGTATCATGTATATGTAACAATAATAAATGTTTGTTTATTATATCTTATAATAAGGTATTTATAGAAAGAATTACACACAGTGTAACTGATGTAGAACACTGCTACTAGCTTCCTAACTCAACTCACTGTTTTCTCCCCACAGAGACATGGCTTTCAGAAGCAAAATATTCAGTTATGTCCGCTGTGTGTGTCATGCAGTCCACTTTAACATTGGTGAATGTGTGAGTTACAAGTCTATGGGGTCCTTTACATTTACAAAGGCATAACAATGTTGTTTTCCAACTGTTGTGCTTTTATTCATCTTATTCCTATGTAGGAATGATTCGTTCTGACTGTTGTGCTCTTATTCCTTAAAACCAGGACAAGCAGAAAGCCTCAGGAGGGAAAAACAATCAATCTCCAGAAGGGCAGCCCCCACTTCATGGTAAAATGGTTTTACCTTTTACATCACCATAGAACAATACAAACAGCATGCACATTTTTTCTGCTGCCGTTACAGTAAATCAGTTGGAAAAAAAAGGGCAGAAATGAAGGACAGATCTTTTATATATGACCTCTGGTCTTATTTTTCAGTTCAACCATTGCATACCATCATGATGGCTGGATTTCACCAGTCCACTAAAAGGCAGCTGACACTGGTGCAGAAAGTCCTGAAAGACCTTTACTGTAAGAATTTGTTGTTTCTATCTTCCACATCAGCACCTCACCTGTCTTACAGCCATTCACACAATTATTGTGCTGTCATGAACATGAGTTTTACATATTGTGTAGAATAAAACTATTAGACAGCATAATCATGACAACAGATAGAGCCGAAATGAAGGACATGAAGTGTTGTGGTCTTATTTCTTAGATCAATATCCTGGGGTCCAGAACATGACCACTGACAGGCAGTTCACTCTGATGAAGGCTGTCAAAGACATTTTAGTTTTACTATGTAGAAATTACAGCAAAAGGCTGTAGGGATTCAGTGAGGGCTGTAGGGATTAGGTCAGGGCTGTAGGGATTAGGTCAGGGCTGTAGGGATTAGGTGAGGGCTGTAGGGATTAGGTCAGGGCTGTAG
>JANDJT010124336.1:0-10500 GCA_024331685.1 Stegophilus panzeri
GGCAAACTTTCAAGTACAGTCTAAAGTTATCAGGCCTTTAAAGAATTCCGTATTAACAAAAAGAGGAATTCATTTCTGCTTCTTACCAGCCAGCTTAATAACAGTGAACTAAAGAAATACAAATAAATATGTATATGTACAATACTGAATAGTAATCTCAGTGCAAAATAATCCTTGACTTAAGAGAATGTATGTGGAAAGAAAGATTTACACAGAAGATTTACATTTTCTTCAGGTTGAAAGCATGTACTCAACTTCCTGTCGTCACATATATTATTACACCCCATCACGTTTAATTTATTCTTTAAAAAACCTAATTTTGAAAGATAAGAGAAGTTTTATTTTTATTTTTTATTTTTTAAATAAACTAAACATGACGTGATGGGGTGTAATAATATAAGTGACGACAGGAAGTTGTTTCACAGACGTTCCACAGCATTAAAATGTAACTATAAATGGATGTGAAATGTACAGCATGTTGTTCTTTAAATAAATAAATTAAAATAATTATTAACAAATTGATCATGCTGGTATAGGACAATAATCAACTTCATGATGGTAACAGTAACTTTGCTTAACACTAGGCCACCCCATCATTGATTATTTTCCAATAACATCATCCCCTCAAGAGTTTGACTCCTTACTTTATAATATTAAGTTTGTGTTTTGATGGTTTGTATGTGTAAAAAAGTACTTATGGAATTCTCACTCTGAAAATGTTGCCTGTAAATGTATGCAAGAGCATTTATTGTCACCTTTTACATCACGCTTTATACTTATTCTCAGATTATTATACTTATTCTCAGATTATTATACTTATTCTCAGATTATTATACTTATTCTCCTTTTATTTGATATTCATTCTGCACCTTATGTTAAAACAATTTGTGCATTAATACTTAATAAATGTGATTGTATTATTTTTCTCCTTTTTAATTTTAATTAATTCTGTAATTTTTATTATTATGATGTAATTTTTTAAAACAATTTTTAAAAAAATTATTATTATTTTCAGGTTATAATCTTATATATTAGTTTGCGATGTTTAGGGCAGTGCTTATGTATTGTTAAAAGCTTCTAATTAAATGAATAATATGTATTCCGTATCTCATGTTTGATTTTGTACCTTTAATTCTACATTAAAACATTCCTGTTTCACTGCATGCGGTGTTATTTTGAGTACAGTACATAGTTTTGCACTTATGGGATATAATTTGCTGGTATAATTTTGGTGTGGTGCTAATTTAGTTGAGCATAGGTCAGTTTTCTTCCTGTTTGACAGCACTCAGGTTAATGGATTAGTTTAAATTTCTGTAATCAATTTACAGTTACATACAGTTTAATTACAGTTTCATTTTTTGCATTATTCATATGTTTCAAAGCAAACAGCAGTAAGCCTATTAATTATGTTTGGCATGAAACTGAGCAGACATCACGGATAACTCACCTTCACCAGATATAACTGAATTTATAACTGAAAACAATACAGAGGAACACTTCCTCTTGGAAGTGGAAGCAATACTTGGTTTACAACCAGGTGTGTGATTTTAAGCGGGGAGTAAATGTAATGTTTCATGTAGGCCATCTGACATTTTCACCTTTACACAGGTGACCAAATTCTAAATAAAATGTTCAGTTTCTCTTTATTTTCTTATTGTGGATATCCAATATGAATGCAAAAAAAATCCAAAAGGGGATATTTGCAGTATAGTAGAATTAATAATAACTTCACATAAAATAAACATTTCTAGTATGACCTCATTTGAAAAAAAACCAAAAAAAACTAGCATGTATTTTCACCTTTAACAGGGGAAAAAAAAATCACACAATCAATTATATGAATATTCCAGTATGTGTTCAGGTATTCAGGTTACACACACACACACACACACACACACACACACACACACACACACACACATACACACATACATACACATATCCATGCTGGACTACTTTTAGAGGCCGAGATGTCAAATGCAATATTCAAAGAGCGAAAATGGCTGAAGGCGTACATCTGAAATAATATACTGGCCCTTCATAGTTAACACTGCAATCCTGTGCTAAATGACTGAAGGGAAAAACAGTGAGGAAAGCCCAAAACACAGGGCACTATACCAACATACAGCACATACACTTCACTACTCTGGGATTTTAAATGAAATTTGCAGGACATTGGGTTGTATGAAAGTGTATGAGTACCATTCTAGAAAGCTCCAATAAGCCATGTTGTCTGAGAAGGTGCACAGAAATTCAGCAGATTGTGTAGCAGAAATCTAGCAGAAAATCATATAAAGAGCTGCTCAGGAAAAGTACAACACTTAACTTTTCTTAAACATATAAAGCTCTAAAGCTCTGGAAACCACACCACTTCTTAAAGTTACTGCAACAAAGACAAACAACCGGTAGGCCTCAATTATCAATCTTTTAGTAATGTTGTGTCTAAATGTTTTCATAGGCCAAACTGAACTAAAAAAAATCCCACCACATTTACAAACGTTTCAGTAACAAAGAATTTCATCATACTCATGTGCCACAAAAGGCAAAGTTCACAAAGCTTAAAATGATAAACAGTGAAAGGGTGCCTACTAAGCATGATGTGTCCTAAATCTTCCAGTAATGCAACACAGCCACTGCAGATACACATGAATGCTTCAATCCTTTTACAGGGTGTCATTACTTTTGATCTAATTGAATGACTTGTCTTATTTTATTTTTTTCATTTATGAATTTGTCTTGCATTTCTTCCTTTCAGGTCATTAATATAAAGTGATTTTAATATGAAATATAAAACGAGTTTCACAAAATGTTCATTAAATCTGTGTGTAATTAAAATAAACATGATTTAAACCACACAATGTCATCTAAAATTACATTTGCCGTAACTCATCAACAATTATATGATTTCAAACCAATTAAACAAGGTTCACATTTGGGAGTCTTCTTACACGTTCATTTACACAATCTCAGGAAAAACAAACTGGAATAATGCCTCTTGTACATGTTCCTGCAAATGGTTTACAAATAAATGAGTTCATATTCAGTTAAATGAGGCCTACATGTTAAATGAGGCCTACTTGTTCAATGAGACCTGCAATGTCAAAGGCACACACTGTCATGGCAACAGCAAAAATAATGAACAGCTTGATAACATAACAGTGTAATGTAAACACAAATCAGTGAGACGAGGGGAAAAATCTGAGGTTAATCATAAGTCATGCAGGTGTTAATGAATCACTATTTGAATGCTATACACTATCCTGTATAGACTATTGAGGACTCAAGTCACTGTCAAGTACCAATATCCACTACCACTTATTCAATTCAATTCAATTTTATTTGTATAGTGCTTTTTACAACAGACATTGTCTCAAAGCAGCTTTACAGAAATATCAACACGGTATATAGATATTAAAGAGCTTATCCCCGTGGCTCTTGAACAACTGCGTTCAGCTCAAATATTCACCAAGCTTGATTGAGGGGATGACTGGCAAATGGCTTTTAGCACCACCTCTGGTGGGAGTAGGAACTTTCCTATCACAGAGGTTCGGGGACAAACCTTCATCCTGTTGCCTTCTTCTCAAAGAAACTATCCATTACTATGGCATTGGGAACAGAGAACCACTGGTGAAGCTGGTGCTAGAGGAATGGCTTCACTGGCTGGAGAAGGCCACACATCCTTTCAGCATATTCCCCGACCATAGGAACCATGATTATCTCAAGACAGCTAAGCATCTTAACCCTTGCCCAGCCTGCTGTTCCCTGATTTTTGCCAGGTTCACGTCACCCTATCCTATAGGCCTGGCTCCAAGAACACTAAAGCTGATTCTCTGTCCTGTCTGTATGCAACTAGCCCAAGAGAAGGCAATGAGGAGCACATACTTACCCCCTCCTGCTTCGTGGGAGCAGTCACTTGGGACATTGACTAGGAAATCGAAACGAACACTGCTGATTCCCCGGTCCTGCCCTCCCAATAGGAAGTTCATGCATGTAATCCTGCGAGACAAGCTCTTAACTTGGGCACATACTGCTATAGCCACTGGCCATCCCAGTACTCACCGAATATATCATCTGCTATGAAGCAAATACTGGTGGCCAAACATGTTAGCTGACATACATTGGTTCCTCTCATCTTGCACGCCTTGTGCACAATACCACGTACCACATACCCATACCACAGCGGCCTGGGTCTCACATGGCTGTGGATTTCATAACTGACCTCCCAGAATCATGCAGCAACACTTTCACCTTGGCTATCACTGACTGGTACTCAAAATCTCTGCGCCTCATCCCTTGGCCTGGGGGACACTTCAAACGTGTTTCACTACTTCGGAATCCTGGAAGACATCGTCAGTGACAGAGCCACTCAGTTTACATCACGAGTTTGGTCTAGCTTCATGGAAAAACTGGGTGTGATGTTGAGTCTAAACTCAGGGTAACACCCGCAGACCAATGGGCAAGTGGAGAGAGCCGACCAAGAAATCAGCCATTTCCTCAGAGCCTTCTGTGCCAAGAACCAGGAGGCTTAGCACACGACATGCTTAATCTCAGCTTTTGCCAAGAGTTCCACTCCAAACATCCAGAATGCCCAGGGCCTTGTCCTAGGGAGAGGCCTAGGAAGAACGGTGCTCCTGGACGCACTGTGGCCTACAAACATGGCTGCCCTGGAATACACTTCCCAAAACACACATACTCTGTCACGTTCATGGTCATCAGACGTCCAATCATGCACACCCAGCACATCAATAGGACTCACAATCATTCACTCAAACTCACACTCTTTCCTCATACAACAGCATGCTGCTTGAAGACACTGGCTAATGTGTTATACATTACTTCACACAATTATGTCTTGAGACTTATGAATAGCACTCGTTTTTCTCTAAGTGAGATATTAATTTCAACAAATACAGCAACAACTGTCTGATTGATTATGTATGAGATACAGTACACATTACTGAGATAATCAGCCTGTTGGCACAGCAACAAACAGTGAGACCATGAGGAAAATTAAATATGCTTAATAACTGCAGGGAAAGAAACTGCAGAAATTAGAAAAGAGCCATAACAGCAGCTGTTAACCAAATGTGTGATTCCACCCTTTAGTGGTATAATATTGTTGCATTTTGATGTGGCAATGCCAGTGACCTCACTCTTGACGTTTCACATCACTGAAAATAATAAAAAATGATTGAGAGGATACATTTTTTCCTTCACAGAAAATTCGGATACTGCAGCTTCCTGCTGAACATTCCAAATACTCCAAATACTGAATTGAATTATTCCAAATACTTCATGCGGTCAGTTTGTTTGGATAGCAGGTTCAAGTGAATGTTATGGAACTAAAATGTACATGTCTTTTCATAACCTATAATGGAAGACTCATAGATTTTTAAAGTATTTTAATGATTATATTTCAAGGTAAATTTTAATTATAGTGGGCTAAACGCTGTTGAATAGCTATTTATCTGAAACATGCACAGAGGCTGTTGTGAAAGACTTTACATACATATTAGAACTTGGGCGCACGGTGGCTTAGTGGATAGCACATTCACCTCACACCTCCAGGGTTGGGGTTTGATTCCCACCGTGGCCCTGTGTGTGCGCAGAGTTTGCATGTTCTCCCCGTGCTGTGGGGGTTTACTCCTAGCACTCTGGAGGAATACACCGACGCAAGTTTTACGAAAGAGGCCCAGTGCTGCTGGGGTTATTTCCAGAAAGATTTCCCTCCTGAGGTCATTTTGAAACAAATCTACCAGATTACTTAAACCAGTACTGCTGTAGAAATCAAGATATTATGCAACTAACAATGCAAAGCTTATGATAAATACAGCTCTTATGATAAATAAAGGTATTCAGTTGGTGGGAAATAAAATTAATTTACCATACACTTACAGTTAGAGCGTATATCAAAACATAATGCTGAAAAACCTCATTCCTGACCCCATCAACAAGCATATGAAAATAACATTTTGGCATCTATGTGTGAAGTAACATATCTTGAAAATTGCACAAACTGCAAATATTTCACAACATATTAAATAAAAGAAAAAAAGGCTGCAGTTTTGATGAATTTCCAATTAATAATGTATTTTCAATCAGTAATTCAGGGAACTGTATGGTACTTAAAAAAAAAAAATAAAAAAAAAGAATGAGAGAGCTAATTTTCTTCTCCGCATGATCTTCTGGAAATTTGAATGATGCACCTTCCTACTGAATATGTGACTTGTGGAATATTTTATAGGGCTGGGTTCAGTGTTCAGGTAAGAGGTACAGTAAGGGTGTTACTTAGATTAGATGATTTGGATCAATACATCAGAAGGTTGTGAATTCAAATCACAACACTACCAAGCTGCCACTGCTGGGCCCTTGAGCAAGGCTCTTAAACCCTCGATGGCTCAGTTGTATTCAAAAAAAAGAAAATAAATAAATGCCACTCTGGATAAGAGCATCTGCCAAATAAAATGTAAGTAACTCAATTATTATCAAAAAATGACAAACCAGTGGTCTGTAATAAATAATTCATATTATTAGATGTGTAAATAGGCAAGGTGATGTTCCCATAACTGATAGCTTTAACTTTAATAGTCTTTCTTTTTAATAATCTGTCATCACTCATGAATTAATAGTAGCCCTACCCTTTGAGAATAATTGGCGTGCTCTCTTATTTTCCCTCACATTAACAATTTCCCTTTCATAAATGACCACTTGATTTACTGAGCAAACCAACATCCAACAAGATTTCAAATGAATTGTTTACCTACAGATGGGTGACAAAGGGGGAAAAAAACCATAATAAAACATGAAAAACCATAGTACGCCCAAGACAAATCAAACAAAACAGCTTTCATGCTCTTTGACATTTGACAAACTCCTGGAACTGTACTGGACCAAGGAACTCCATTCTTCTTAAAGATTAGCATTCAGTAGGTGTTTTACTGATTGGGGTGACAAAGCCCTGGACTGAATTTGGCTAGAAATGGTATAGGAAAGACATAACTGTAGGCAAGCCTCAAAAACTGTGTTTAACACCACTGCCGTAAACTACCCATGAATAGCCAAACAATATGATGGTAGCTAGTTTAATATCATGCTTTATGTAAGTCAATTGTTTATGACTGAGAAATTATGGAGAGCTATGTGTGAGAGAGAAAGAGAGGGGCGGGGTAACATTGGTCTCACAGGTTCACAGGTTTGAGTCACACACTAAACACAATAAACACAGTCATTTCCCACCGCTCACTGAAAAGTGAAAGTAGTGAGGTAGTGTTTAAAATTACATCACAACAAAATTACATCACTATTAGTGTTACGTGATTCTTCAAAACATATTTATTCTATTATTGCCTCAGACAAATTACAAATGGCAGGCATAACATGTTTTGATATGAATTTTGAGGGGCGCCCTGAAGGCCGGCGCTAAGTCCATGAAAATGTCGACACTCAAAATACATAACTAACGCTCTACGAGGAATCCACCTAAAGGGGCCCAGTCTCACACACATGTGGAACTTGCGCACATTTATTTTGTATGTTTCGAAAAGAACGGAACTTTTTTGGAAACCAGAAAAGTAAAGAAAAACAAGAAGAAGGTGTAAAGAGGAAGCAAAACTCTGGTGGGGAGTTTTTTCTCTCTACCAAAGTCTGATGGAGATCATCTAATAACAAAATAATTAAGCAGTAAGTTGGCAATCGGTTTGAAGCATGCCATTTTAATAATTTAGCTAGCTTTCTTGGTAGAATTAATAATTTTGCTCAAAGCTTGGCCTTTTAAAGTATAGCTATGCAGAGTACAAAACCAAACACTTTACTAAAGGTGTTCTGTTATAGCCCACATGACATAACGATGGGTCTCTAACGATCTAGCATGCACGATATAGTCCCTCTCTCCTTTAAAACCTGCAGAGTCAGATTAATGTTTATATTCTGTCTGTGTGAGAATGCTAAATATTTTATATAGGGAAGGATTTTTCGATGTCTATTTACATAAATATTAATTCCACTAAGGTATAACATTTTTGGTATTTTGATATATAATATTAATACATAAAAAATAAATAAAATCTAAAGACAAAGAGAACAGGTTGAACAAGTTGTAGTTAACCTTGATACTGTATACACCAACAGTGAGAACTGCTGCCCACACTCACCCTTGTTGTATAGTGAACCATCAAAGTAGTATAATATCCAGTGGCCAACTCGATGAGGTGGCAAGCCCAAGCATTGCCAGCTCCAGGGAAGCTTGCTAAAGCCATCAGCTTTTTCAAATGTGTGGGGCAGGAACCACTGGTCCATACATCGATTGTCTATGGAGGAATAATAATAAAAAAAAGCCTGACACAAATAAAAGGAAATCTTATGCCAAAATGTACACACTATAAGTCAAATATAGCTGATCATTCAAATTATGAGTATTTTGCAAACTGTGTAGTGACTAAATGGATATTATAGCTACAGGTAATATATAACAGAATTTAGAGAAGGTGCACATGAAATACAGTAGAGGCTGTTGCTTCAAAATGCCTTTGCAGGAGAAACTAGAATTAAATAAACTAAGCAAAGATTGTCCAATCAAAGTACAAATTACAAGAAGGCACAAAGAACACAACTGTAAGCTTTGAGGATGACTTAAAAAACAAAAAAGCAATTCAGTGAGTGTGTCCTTGTTTGTATGTGTAATAGTTTTGTTTTTGATGAGATGCTTTGCAATAAGGTTCAACCATAATGGTTTCATAATAGTAATGAAAGGCCTTTTTCCTAGACACCCTTCCATGAAATCCATACTTGTTCTGTCTTTTTCTGATTGTGCTGCCATGAACATAAACATGTCATGTTCTTACAGAGGTCTGTAGGTTTATATTTCTGAGCATAAAACCCCCCCACATATTGAAACCAGTTGTGGTTTTCTTTGTTGTTGTCACCTGAGGTTATTTATTTGTTTAGAGAAGTTGGTGAGGACCACACAGTTGTTATTTAGGCCCTGATAAATAAAAATATAGAACTGAAAAGAACTTTCCTATGACTGTAAGTGTTATTTAAAAAAAACTGGGGATTTAGAATGTCACCACACATAAAACCCTCAATCGTAACCACAGTAACCAACAGAAATACTTTAGGCACTTTTGCAGTTTGGAAAAAAAAAAAAAAGTTGATTGTAAGTGGTATTAGGTAAGTTAAGTATAGATGCTTAAAAACCTTTTGTTACTTCCCACCTCTGCTGATCGACCACTTATTTACGACCTTTCTCTTAAACACCTGATTCACAGCAATAACCCCAGTGTTTCATTAACAGTTACCGAGTTAATGGATAGACTTGTAAATACTAAACGTGTCATGTCAAAACTGGGGATTTTACTTAGATCCCCACATAAATCCACACATAAAATGCTCTCACGTACACTTCCTTATACCTAGATAGAGAAAGCATTTGATCTGGAGAAAATGGTAACTGAAGATTGAGTAATATCTTGATGTTCCTCTTTTTTCTTCCACATGAGGGGAAGTTCACGCTAAGAGCTTCTAAGAGTTCAAGAGATTGCTAAAAGGCTCAGCTGTTATAGGAAACAGTATATCAAAAAAGAGGCAAATAATTCGGAACATTTTACCCCACATGGTTCATTTTAGGTGTAGGATTAGATATTAGAAAAGAAAAATTTCTATCATGCCATCTCTAGTAGTATTTCCTGGTGGAGGATATGGAGGCATTTGGCTGGGCCTCACTAGGAAAAGTGTTCTTTCTTACTTTTTTTTTTTTTTTTTAACAAATCTGGTCATTTGTCCTCCACATCAAAGTAATGTTTATGGTAAATCTAATCCTAGGGCTACAATGAACCACATATAGTAAAATATTCTGGATCTTTTATCTCTTTGATGTACCATGTACTGTAAAAGCCTGGCCTTTTAGCATGTCATCTTAACGCTGAGAAGCTCGTACTCTGAACTCATGTGTTAAAAAGGAAAATCAGGATATTACTCAACCGTCTACAGTACTCACTTTATCGCGTGCAGTTCTTTCTCTTTCTGGTAAAAGGAAGTGTATGTTTATGTGTATGGTGTATGGAGTGAGCTGATGTAACACCAAGCTTCCTGCAATATTAATAAGCTCTCTCTTGCTTTCTCTCTCTCATGCTCTCTCTCTCACTCTCTCTCTCTGAGCTAAAGTGTAGAGCAGCTGGAAAGAAGCCATGCCTTGAGTTCTATTTTCGTTCTGCTTTTTTGTTAGTTTTTTTGTATCTCACCCTGAGTCTGCTGTATTTGTCATAGAATGTTTTCCTACATTCCTAGGTGCAAGCACAACTAAAATACCATCAGTAAGTAAAATCAGTCTGTGATTTGAGGCAGATACTTTAAGAGTTCATACTTTCCGACTTGAGTGAAGACTTTTACTGGAGGAAAGATGTAAGTGAGCGCTTGCATATTTAGTGACATGTTCTGAATGACAGCAGCAGCAGGAAGTGCTAGTGTGATGTTGTCCGGTCTCCTGAAACAGCCTTTAAAGAT
>JANDJT010124614.1:0-10490 GCA_024331685.1 Stegophilus panzeri
ATGTGCTTAAAATAAAAAAAAAACTTTAAATATGTGATACAAGCAATAAACTACTAAATTATAGGAATAATTTCTAAAAAAAAATATCCATAAATTTTTTCAACAACTATTAATATCCACTAATAACAATATCAGATAATTCAGCCGGGCCGAGACAAGACCAACATCTCTTAGTAAAATGTCATATATTGCCCCTGAAAAGAACATCTTTTTTCTTTTTTAACTTTTTATTTAAATATCACAAATATTTTTTAAAATCATACTTTTATTCTTAAACTGAATGTTAAACTGAATTTTAAATAGACTTTACAATTGACAAGAGATAAGATAAAATCCATCACCTGAAGTTAGCTCACTTAGAGCTAATAGAGTTAATGGAAGTTCAGTATTAGCTCTATGTTCGGGTACACCAGCCAGTTATCTTCACACACAAAATGGATGCTACTTTGACCATGTAGCAGTAGGAGAGGAACTTACAACAGGAATTTAATAATGAAGGATAACAAAATAACTACAGGAATTTAATATTGAAGGATAACAAAATAATACCAGTGCAATAAGTAAAGAACACCTATAGCTAAATTTTATAAAAGTAAGTAATGGTAATGAAATTATTTCACTAATATATACGGCAGTGCTCTCTCTCTCTCTCTCTCTGATGACAGTTATTATTCTGATCATTTTTTAAGTCTGCAGTTATATTGACTCAGTGTACAGTATCATGCAAAATTTAGCACCACTTTAACTTAGTGCACTATATAAGACTATTTAAGACACTACTTACCCACAAAACTGTGTAAAAAAGTAAGTTCCTAGTGTGCACTATGCACTACATTCCATTCAAGACAGCTACTATGTTCTCCATCTCCACTTAGGAGCTAAGTATCCTAGCTGAAATACTACTAAGTGTTTCTGCCATTTCAGATGCTTCAGCAGCACTCAGCTTGTTAGATGACTTCTCAGCACCTCTTGCTTGGACAAAAACACCAATCATTTGTGTATTTTACCTAATATTGTGCTTTGGAATGGGGTTGTTTAGGAATGTTGTTTTTTTATTTAAACCAGAACAATTATTAATATGTTACATCAAAACTGAGTTTTACAACCCAATCCTATGTGACTCTTTGTAACCATTTTAACCAACCTCAGGAATCGTCCTTGTTTATTACACCAATGGGGTGAGATATGTAACATATGTAAAAAGGTTTGGACTCCATGAATCCACTGTTAGACAGATTGTTTAGAATTATTGTTACTTCAAGACCATTGTTATCATGTAGTGGTTAACAAACAAAATCACTCCAAAAACAATGCATAGAACAGAACAGAATAGAATAGCCTTTATTTATCATTACACATATACTGATGTACAGTGCAACAAAATTGTTTCCTTGCATATTCCAACTCCTATTGAGCTTTGAGTCTGAACCCAGGATCAACCATCATACAGTGCCCCTGGAGCTGACAGGGTTAAGGGTCTTGCTTAAGGACCCAACAGTGATCCTGGATTTAAACCTCCAACTTCCTGGTCAATAGAACAACGTTCTAACCACTAAGCTACACTGTGCCTGGTATGTAATGTAATAAGCGGTAAGCAATAAGCATGTAGTAAGCAGTAGGATTACAAAAGATCCCAAGATAATTTAAGGAATGAAAAGGCCTCACTCACATTGGTGAATAGTAATTTTCATGAGTCCACCATCAGAATAACTCTGAAGAATAGTGTGCATTTTATGGTTGCCAGGAGAAGCCACTGCTGTCCAAAAAAAATGGAATCACATCACATGGATGAGCAAGGATTTTTTTGGAATATTGTTTTGTGGACAGATAAGACTAATATATTAGGTTCTTTTGTTTTTCCTCTAGTTTTAGGATGTGTAAAAATCTAATGATGTTTAAATCATATTATGCAGTAATATTAAACATTCTAAAGGGTTCACAAACTATCAGTCACAGAAAAATAGAATTAATGTACTATCTGCTAACATAAGCACTGTTGGTTTTGTAAGGTTTCAGAGTTAGACCACATGATCGAATGCATAATATCAGCTTCAAAAGTAGAGAAAAGAAAACGTTTTCTGGGTCAAAGTCAAAAGCTACAATAGAATCAGCAGCCGTGTAATGCAGCACAAGTGATAAGAAATGCTTTATGTCTTAAATGGTGTTTGTTTTCTGCCCTAAATCAGCCTTTATAAAGTAACATGTCACAGCATGCTTCCAGGGGGTACCATCTGGCTTGAATAATGGTGCTGTCAAAATATTGTAATGTATAAACAAATACTAATACATTTTTGAAGTTTTAAAATATTTGTATGTCTGTGAAGGTTCCCAGCTATCCAGGTGATGGTACATTATAAGGTGTTTCAGTTATAGGCAACTGGACTTTAAAAAAAAAGTTTTGTCTCATTCAAAGGGCATCTGTAGTTGAGGAAAACAATGGATATTCACATTTAAACACTGGTATATTCAAACATAAGAAGTGTATCCCTATTTATTAGGACTTACACAATTTAGTTTCAAAATTTCATACATCAATGTGCAATGTGGTAACTATATGATTACATGAGGCTAAATAAACCAGCCAAATGTGATACCTTTTCTCCTTAAAACTAGATGCCCAGATGCAGGTTTCCCTTTGAGAAAAAGTCTTATTTACCCTCCCTATTATTTTAATAATTGATTGAGCGTGTATGTGTGTGTGTGTGTGAGTGTGTTCATTGTCAAGAAATGATCCAGTGTTTGTTTTAATATAAATCTAGATTTCTGTGACTTATTAATTCTTGTACTTCACATAATTGTTGAGAAGTTCTGCACTATAGCATCTTAAAGAATATTTTCTTCCAGCCATTGGTGACTTGATAATAATGGAGATTTAAATAACTGGATTGGCTGTATTTGCCTCATTTATTGTTATATCCTATTTTAAAATAAACATATTTATGCATTTACCTCACAGTTTGTGATACTATTCAATCTTCACTTAAGATTGCTTATTATGGGAGTATTTTCTTTTTGTGTGCAGTAAGGATTTATAAACCTCTATTTACAAATCACTGTTTGCTATGTCTATAGTACTTTTTAGTATTCATTTAGGTGTAAGCGCTTTTGTTGTCATCATTAATATTTTAGTAATTTGGATGATTTGGAAATAAAAAATTGCACCAAGCCTTTTGCAATGATCCAGTTTTTTGAGGTAAAACCTATAAAGGCACCACAGTGCTGGATGGGAAACAAGTGGTCAGAGGCTCAACAAGAGCCAATCGAAATAGTTCATTTGAGAGTTTTTATGACAGCAGACAATGACTAGCTTTGTGCTATTCCCTGTCTTGTCATAGCAGTTTATGGACCTCATATATTATTTGTGGTTTTTTTTAAACTTTTTTAATTAATATATTTAATATCAAACAGAAATTATTAAACTGTAAATCATTTTAGATTGAAGCACTGGAAAAATACTTTGTCAAATTCTACATTAGTTTATATTAAAAATACAACTTCTACATTAGTTTATATTAAAAATACAACTAAGTTCAGCAATTAAGGTCAAAGCAAACTTTGTCAAATCTGTCAAATAATGAATTACCTAAACACTTATGAACACTTGATGTACAACTTACAATTGCAGTTGTTCTAAGAAACAAAAATTGTAAGCTTCGTGCCATTTACAGGAAATTGTTTTTAATGGCTGAGACAGGAAACACGTCATGTTTTGAGAGCATTTAACAATACAACTAAATATTTTTTAAGGCTTTGGGACTGTAGACTGTGTTACATTTAATCAACACACTCTCTCACACACACGCACACACACACACACACACACAAACTCACACAGAGCTGCTGTGGAGAGCGGTTAGCACTGAGCACTGCAGGGACTGACTGTTGTGTTTTTCTAATGCTTGTAAATACAAATCTAAATCCAAAATAACTTGGGAATGTATAAAACATTTTTAAAGGAAATTATACAGACAATTGCAGAATAAATTAAAAAATTAAATTTTTTTTTACTATTTAGCATTATTAATCCTTTTAAATGCAACATGGTTGGTTATGGGTAGCACTTCAAATGTAAAAGGTCCTGCTTTTATTGTACATTGGTATTGTTTGAAGCTCCCATTAACAGTCTATTCTGACATAGTCAACAGAGCATCACGGGTAGAATGAAACACTGTAATATATAACTGCTTTCCACCTTTCACCCAGAAAATAGGACCCAACTCAATGCTAACTAGAAAAATGTAGTTCATTGTGTGTTATGTTAGTAATAATACATAAATAATTTTATTTTGGTATGTTTTAACTTGTATGCATAATGTTTCACAATAAGATCTTTGTTTATGCATAAATAACATTTTCAACCTTGGTAGTGCAATTTGTAGAGGAAAATTAATTTGTAACAAAACTATTACAGTAATTACCTAGCTCATTTAACAAGGTATTTTAGTTTAATAATAATATAAAGCTATGCTGTTTACATTACAATAGTGTAAATAGAAGTAATTTATAATAATCCTAGCATAAAAGTATATTTACAGTCATAAAACCAATATGGCTATGACATAATAGGGATATAATGACAATAGGGTTGGATAACCTGTTAGATTAGGCAACGTAGCATTTGTTTTATGATTAAACAACAAAATGTGGCATTGTTTTACTCATCAAACAAAATATATGAGCAACATGTGTATTTTAATGGAGGCATTATCTGATACATAGTGGAATTCATGGTGGATTCTTTTATAGTCAGTTGGCCAAGTCCTGCTTCAGCAAAGCATCCCTGAACATGACACTTCCACCTACATGCTTCACAATGGGTATAACGCTCATCTGTCTTAAGTATATTGTTCCAAGTTATGGTTTTTGTTCCTTAATATTTAAACTTTAACTTCAATCTGGCCTCAATTTTTCTTTGATAGAATAGGTTTACCATGAAAGTTAAATTTGTGTGGTCTCTTTCAGGTAGACGAGTCATGTGCTTTCCAATCATCAATAGCCAAAGCCCTCTGTAGGTCCTGTGATATTTTAGAATTTTTTGATGAGTTATTTAAGCATTGTATGGTCTGCTCTGGGGTGAACTTGCTTGGACAGCCATACTTCAGCATTGTTTTGAATTGTCATCTACCTGTAAACAATTTCCAGCTTGTTGAATGGCTATCATTCTTTTAAAAATCTTTATTATAAATCAGACTGGCAACTGCAGTATTCATTCACCATGACGTTCACACTCATTTCAACAGCCAGGGACACAACAAATTAAATGTCTGAAGTTTAAATAGTTAAGTTCTCTATCAAAATTCCAGGTAATGGGATTTTGATGATGTGTACCTGAAGTGATACACCTGTGTATGATTGTAACCATCTTAAGTGGGAAAACATGTGTGGTGTGTCCTAATTTCTCTTACCAGAAATTAGATTCTTTTAAAATTACATTTTAAAAATATTTTAAAGGCTTATCTTTTTTTATTTGTTTAGTTATATAACTTGGATCCCTCGATATTATTAAAATTGTTAAAATATTAAATATATTTTCAAAATATACATTTTCCTAATTTAGTCACTTTATGTATATTATTATAGAAATAGCAGCATATAAAACATGAATGTTACATCCAAATGTTATAAATGTAATGATATAGCAATATAATATAATATAATAGTGTATTCATTAGCATTAATGGTTTTATGATAAAAGCAATATACGAGTGGGATGAAATTTAATGGTCTAGTATGTAATAGGAGCAATTTTGTATAATAGCAGCAGCAATATAAGATAGATGTGCATAAATGCATTAAAAATGTGTTCCGAGTATACAGAATTTTTTATAAGAAACCATAGCACGACCACTAAGCTTGAGGGTGCTAGTGCTTGAACATCATCTCATCTGCCCTAGGGAAGATGTCTGGTTCTATTTCATCTTTTATACTTGATTTACTTAAAAGTACTCTCTAGTGTTGACTTGGCAGTACATAAAACATAGTACAGTATGTAAGTATAAACTGCACCATGTCTGTTACCATTAAAGGTTGCTACAGAATTGTGTAATCAGTGGTTTCTCTGGATATTGGCTAATAATCATAGTAATGGTATACGAAAGTCCATTTGTGTAAAATGTGGTAAAGGAACAGTGTAGCTTAGTGGGTAGAGCTTTGGGCTCTCAACCACAAGGTCTGGGCTTCAAATCCCAGTTCTACTGCACAGTTGCTGTTGGGTACTTGAGCAAGACCCTTAACCTCGTCAGCTCCAGGGGTGCCATGTAATGGGATTTGCAAAGCTGTTGGGATATGCAAAGAAACACATTTCCTTCAGGATCAATAAAGTATCTAAAATCCAAAAAATAGAACTAGTAGTGCTATGTTGCACATCAACATGAATTATTTGAAGGTAGATACACTGCTTTCTGCCATTGACCTGTTGTTGAAGATTTGCATGTTTTCTTTGGGTCCCTTTTCATCCTATTACTAACCAAACATGCAAAAGGTTGATTGGCTAGCATTATTTGACCCTAGGTGTGTGCCGGGAAATAAGTAAGTGAGTGTGATACATAGATACATAGATCATGAAGCAGGAATTCAGTCTGTGTTAAGTCTGCAACCGTGACCAGAAGAAAGTGCTTACTTAGCCGAATTAAGAAGTCCATTTCATGAGTGGTAGCATGTACATAAAAATCTATTTGGCCTTTTTGCCCAGACTAAATCCTTCTGGCTGTAATTAAGGCAAAGTAAGTGGCTCATTTTTTTGGCCTCTTGTAATAATTAAGTGTAGCCTGCATTAATGGCATCAGATCCCTTGTTCATGATAGCTTGTGTGTAAATTCAGTCCTGTCCCTCACAGCTTCAATGTGTAATGAGTTCTCACATACATTGCAGCTTATGTTCTAAGCACAGATAATTTGGTCATCTATGATTACACATCAATATCAGCTTGCCATGCTCAGCACAACTGAAGTATGAATAAACACTTGATTATTCTTAATAAGAAACCTTTTAAAAGGATATTTGTGCTTGAAAAGTATTTTTATTTGGAATTCTGAAACCAAATGACCTCTTTTTACATACACTTTACATACACAGGAAACTCTGCTTTTAAAGGTTCTGCTGCTGGCTGGAAGGATGGATAGCTGGATGGCTGGATAATTTATTAATCCCAGGAGGGAAATTTAAGTTAGCTGCTGCAACCTTTGACATGTGGTGCATTCAGAAATGGTGTTCTTGCATTTGCAAATGACATTCTTGGTTGTAATGAGAGGTTCCTTTAATTACTAGTGCCTTACTTTCATCTTGATCCAGGATGGTATTTTCATCTACACAACTGACTTTCTTACTCCCTCTTCTCCAGACCATTCTTTGTACATCCATAAAGTGTTTTCTCAATGTGTGAAAAGTATAGTGAATCTACTGTGAATTATTTAAAATATATATAATGTGAATTATACAGTGAAGCAGTAAGCTATTTATTGTAATGTTATTTGTTTGCTTATTTTTAGTTTAATTCTATCAGTTTGATTTATTTTTGATTTGATTCTGTATTTTTTTTATTTTAATCTAAACATTTCCATCTCTGTTAAAGTCACATTCTACACATTCTGACACCACCCCTGCCCACCCCCCAGGTCCATTATTTTCACAGGTCATAGGTCTGCACTCTGAACCAATCTGTAAAAATGTAATGATGTGTGGGTATTTGGTTCCTTCATGCAGTGTACCGAGAAGCATAATCTACCAGGCTGACCTTTGTTGACCAGTATTTGCCAAGCTAATATTTGTATTCAACAAGACTTGGTCGTGTGTATCATGTAGTTTCAGCACAAAGTGTTTGGACAAATATATCACACTCATACTTGCCATACTTCTATACTTTTAGCCACGAAAAAACTAAGAAAGGGCAGACATTGTTATTTATTGGACCTTGCTGATACCGCCTGATAATATTACTTCAATTACTTTAGTGTTTCCAGTGCTTTATAACAACTGGTTACATAATGTTTCTGATAGAGATACTTAAATAGATCAGATCAGATAATTATTTCAGTTTGAACCTCAGTAAAGTCGAGTAAAGGGGATTTTATGTTGTTTGTGTTCTTCCAAGCATTTCACAAGACCTAAACTTAACAAGGCAGATTTTACAGAACTAAAATTGGACCTTTTAGTTAAGGTAGTAATTACTTCTGTTCATTCTATTAGTTCTTCATTTAACTATCAATATGATTGGAGAGTCTACATGTACAGTGCAAGTCAACACTTTGACAAGACATAGAAACACCTATAGGTGCTATAATTCTGAATTTTCTTTGTGATTAATAAATTATTTTAAAATTAAAAAAATAATTAAATAAGGGTATTTGATCAAAAAAGAGAATGTTGGGATGCGTCAGATGATGACCTTGCCTTCATAATCACCTGACCTGAACACAGTTTAAATGGTTTGGGATGAATTGGGCCTCAGACTGAAGGCAAAGCAGTGACATGGAAACTCCTACTAGATTGTTAGAAAACTGTTCCTGGTGGCACCAATAGCAAAGTTGAGTGCAGTCATCATATTTTAATATGTCCAACAGATTTTATGAAGTACACAATATGTAGATTTTATGAAGTACATATGTAATCATTTGTTTTTATTTTTTTTATGTTTTAGGGTTATTTTACAGTGTAGAAAATAAACAAAAACCATTGATTAAGAAGGTGTGCGAACCTGTCACTGGTACTATATGCTTGATATTTAAATGTGAAAATCATGTAGTTGGTAATAAAAACACAACACAAACAATATGTGAACACTAAGTCAAAAAGCAAATCCATCTTGTACTTGCCTCTGGCAGTGCATCTCATTTCCGTAGACACCATTTTGTGATTAATTAGTAGGAAGAATAAAATGTGATCATTCTGCAAGCTCTGAGGCACTTTGTAGTTTGCATACATTTATGCTGACTTTATCCCTACATGAGTCCTACTACTGAGATCAATTTCTAGTGTTTCATCCCGGTTCTGCACTTCTATTGTTATCAGTTCAGAGTGCCTTTGTGATAGAAGGACATGTCTCACAACTCCACCATTCTCTTTGATTGTACAGAAAGCATAGAGCTTTCTCTGTAGATTGACAAGTCTCAGACTAGTGCTTTTCTCAGAGCAAATGCACGAATGTAAAAAAAAGACCCACAGGATTTTATATATATACTTGCAATTTCAAATACAATTTTTGTTAAATCAGTTCAAATTTACACATAAATACTTAATTCCTATTTTTTCATCATGTTTAAAGACATTGTATAATGGATTAAGATGTTTGTAAAACAGTTATATTGTCTATGCAATCTCAACAGTTTAATTATCTTAGTTATAAAAAAAGTTATAAATGAAGCATCACGATTAGAGTTTTCATAATCTAAACCAATAACTACCCTTTGTCTTATGAATTAGACCCCCCACCATGACTAGGATATTCTTTATTTTATAACTAAGTTTTTAGTTTATTGTATGTTTATTTTTATATATATTAAAAAATAAATGACACTTGGCACTGAGTGTCTTTTTTTTAGGATTTTAGATACTTTGTTTCTTCACACATCCCAACCTGTGTGTATGTTGTGGTCAGAGCACAGGGTCAGCCATCCTATGACACCCCTGGAGCTGATAGGGTAAAGGGTCTTGCTCAAGGGCCCAAAAGAGAGCCTGGATTTAAACCCCCAACTTTCTGATCAAGAGACCAACGCTCTACCCATTAAGCTACACTGTCCCTACGCTGCCCCATGCTGCCTTGCAGTGAAAGAAATGTTGTTTTGTTTCCCAGCAATGTAAACGTAACATAAAGCATTTACTAACAAAGCAAAAGGTAAACTATGTTGTGCTTCTTACTAACAGAAAAACCATTTCTTGCTGCATTTTTTCTCTTTTCTTGTAATTTAGCTTGTTGAACAGTTTTGGAGTTTTTTCTAATTGGCTAGCTGATTGACTTTTGTCTTTTTCTTTCCTGTTTGGTTTTTACATTTTATTTTTATATCTTTTTCAGCTAACTAGACTCAGAAACATAACTCATCTGTTGTGAATTAAAGACAAATGCTATTTGTCTTCTTTTTCTTGTTCCACAGAAATGTTGAGAGAATTGAACCAGCAGCGACGAGCAAAAGAATTTACAGACCTGAAAATAATTGTTGAAGGCAAAGAGTTCGAAGTCCATCAAAATGTTCTAGCTTCCTGCAGCTTGTATTTCAAGGACATGGTTAAAAGGTTTGCTCTCTCCTGTTGTTGATCCTCTCTGTTCTTTTTATAGGGCACATTTGTGTGGTTTTCTTTACCCTCACGCTCTCTTGCAGGTGAGAAGACCTCGGTTCCTATCACAGGGCCAGTAGCCATTCCTCCTGTCACTCATATAAATGTGTTTAATTGTTGCAAAGGTCAACATATATCCTGCCCTTTCTTTAAATTAAATGAGTACATTTACATTTTAATGGGCAGAAAAATGTTCCATGACTGGGGATTTTCTTTTTAAACAC
>JANDJT010124733.1:0-10487 GCA_024331685.1 Stegophilus panzeri
AGAAGAGCAGTTGAGGTCAGAGCACAGTGTCAGCCATCACACAGCACCCCTGGAGCTGACATGGTTAAGGGTCTTGCTCAAGGATCCAACAGTGATCCTAGATTTGAATCCCCAACTTTCTGGTCAATAAACCAATGCTTTATCCACTAAGCTACACTGTGCCTGAAAAGAAGTCTCCAGAGAGAAAATGACTTATCACCCATTTTCATCACTTTTCCTGTTTTGGGGGCCAAAAAAGCCCTGAGGAAAAATGAGGACCTCTTCCTTTGTTGCACTGCAATTCCTTAAAAAAATCAACAGAAGGGTGGACAGTAACAGACAAGTGGTGAGTTCTCTTTGATTAATCACAAGGTTAATAGAACTATCTGTGTGAGACAGTAAATTGTCATCTGTGTGAGAGAGTTAAATAGCTCTATATACTGTAAGTATAAGGTATTAGCTGTGTGAGATAATGTAAAATGTTGAACTGTGTAATTGACATAAGTAATACAAATAATGTTGGTTTAGTTTGGTAGAAAAAAGAGAAAAATTCGAAATCAGGGTCAGAAGTAAGTTTTCCTGAAACCATTATACACTGCAACTTGTCACCTGGAGGTCCAGTAATTGACTACATAAGAACTCAATATACAGACAGCTGCAACTAAATTGAAGATGAAATACTGTCAATTCCCACCATTGAACTCTAGATCTAGTCAAATTGTGACAATTGAAAGATGAATTACAGAAACAACAAGATAAATATGACAAAGTGTGTTAATTAGTAGCTAATGAGAAAGTTAATGAACTTCCAGCTAATTTGACCTGGAAGCCAGATTGACATGCATATGGTAAATGAAGACAGGCAGCATAAAAATAGCTAAATAAAACCTATAGCCAGTACTGTATGTTAAAGGTTTTGCTCTTTTTTATAATTTCCTATGGATTTTTTAGTTCTTTTTAATATTTGCCTAACAAGTCTGACAAGTGGTGTTGGTTTAAAGTCAGAGGATATACCACAAGTGCAGTATTATTTGCTTACCAGAGACATGGCTAATTGTTAGCATACTGAACACTAATGTGGATATTCCAGGCTTCACCTGTGTTGGTGTCGACAGAAATGCAAATCTCAGCAGCATGAGCACATGACATCACTCCTGTCATGCTATTTGTAAACAACAGGTGGTTTGTGACTGTAAAGGAAATAATCTGCAATCGGGATATTGAACTGTTGACAGTGGCAGTGAGATTGCATGTGATGTCATACATAGAACCTTTGTGAGAATACAGATGCAACATCCAGAGGTGTTTATTACAATCTCAGGTGACTTCAATCGCATTACTCTAGATTTAACACTCACTGCTTTTTGTCTATATGTGAACTTCCCCATGAAAAAAAACAGGACTATCAAACTTCTTTATGCTAATGTGAGGGGCACATACACCACTACACCCCTGCCTCCACTAGGGAATTCAGACCACAACTCTTCATTCACCTTAAACTCTTATACAAGCCCTGTGCCCTGAGACAGCCCACCACTACAGGTTCTTTCAGAAAGTGGTCTCCAAAAGCAGAAACAAGTCTGAGACCCTGCTTTGCATTCACTGAATGCAGTGTATTGCAGGAGTCACATGGAGAGGACTCAGAGAGGGTCACACACTGTATAACGGACAACTTCTATAACATTATTAGAACATTATTGTTCCTATTAAAACGGTATGCTGCTTTTCTAATAACAAACACTGGATTACTAGCAGTGTAAAATACCTACTTAACAACAAGAAGAAGGCTTTTAAAGATAGGAGCCAGAAGGAACTGAGGAGCATACAGAGGAAACTTAAAGACCTCATGTCTTATTCCTGTACCAAAAAAAAGAACAAACCAGTGAGCTAAATGACTACAGACCAGTCCTCCTAATATAACATATAAGGAAAACCTTGGAATGGCTGTTTTTTGTCTTTTTAGACAAAGTACTTTACCACAAGGAACTGTATCCCCCCCCTTCCTCTTCAAACTGTACACTTCTGACTTACAGTACAATTCTGGTACATGTCGCATGTCGAGGTTCTCTGATGACAATAATTCTGGGATGTGTCAGGAAGGACCAAGAGGAAGAATACAGTAGCCTAGTAAATGACTTTGTGGCTTTGTGTCATGTAAACTCATTGCACCTAAATACAGCAAAACAAAGGATATGGTGGCAGACTTCCATAGGGCTTCCCCCATCCAGTTTATATTGGGGGGAGCTGAAGTGAATGTAGTGGAAACATACAAGTACCTGGGACTACAAGTGGACAACAAGCTGGACTGGTCTCATAACACTGATGCGCTCTACAGGAAGGGGTCCTTTAATATCTGTAAAAAGCTTCTGTAGATGTTTTGCCAGCTGTCTTTTCTATGCTGTGGGGTGGCAGCATTAGGAAGAGAGAAGAGAGGTGGCTCGGATGGGCTGGGTCAGTTGTTGGACTTGAAAGAAAAGAAAGAAGGACCCTTTCCAAACTGCTTTCTATATTGGACAATGCTAGTCACCCACTGTATGCCATCATTATTGAGATGAGGAGCAGGTTCAGTAGCAGGCTGCTGTCTCACAGCTGCTCTACTGAAACATTCAGGAGGTTTGTCCCTAGAGCCATCAGGAAAGGAAAAATGACTAACTGAAAAAAAGAGGATTGACTGGCTTTGAGGTTTGGGATGTGTCTTTTTTGTACTGTGACCTTGTGTTTGTGTTGTATCCTATGCACAAATTTGTTTGCTTCTGGCTGCCTAAATTTCCCTCCCAATATCTATCTATCTATTTGTCTATCTATATTTTTAGCCTCCACACAGTTTTAATGGCTTTCTTGGTTGACACTTGTTATGCCCAGTGTAAAGTAGTATCTTGCAAATTCTTGATTGCCCACATCCAATGGCTTGTGTGAGGTGCTTCAAATGTTTATCCAAACATTCTTCCTGGTACATCTCCTTATTTTCTTGTGCTTCTGTCATTCTATCCTCTCAGAAAAAAGTCACTTCCAGCAAGACCATCTGCTTTGTGGCTTTAGAGAACAATTAAAGCTTCTCAACTATTGTTTATAATTATGCAGAAAAATGTTTTTCACAATATTTCAGATCAGTTGTTTTGACTGAACACTACTTTGTAATAGCCTATTATTTGTGAAACTAAAACTTGGACATGGCCTAATTTACCCTGTGATATTTATTAAGGTTGTTTATGACACTGTACATGAAAGTTTCTTGTACTTATCTAAGTTTTTAAATGGTCATGCTTGAAAGTCAATCTTGTGCTTTGTCTTGCATTTCTGAGTATATATAGAGTTATTGAAGTATTATCACTTTTTTATTACAGAATTAATATTTTATCATCAATTAATTAGGTATTGAATTAATAATGTCCTGCCACTATTATCAGCAAGAGGACAGATTAATTTAACTCAAAACAGCAACTTTAATATTTAATCTAAAGCTAAGTGACTTTTCATTATCAAGATTTCAGGCATTCTTCATTCTTGTGTAAATTGTTCAATGTCCAGTAAGTCTTATGTTAGTTATGTTCAGCTCTGTTATTTGTATTAATTTTACATTTGTTGTAGACTGGTAGTTAGTTTAACAGATGGGATTTCAGTGTTAGAGGTATGTATTTATGATTTAGAGCAGACTAGTACAAGTGGGGGTTACATACAGCTATAACAGACCTGATGCCACAAAGTCACTAGCATTACAGCCCAACATGTAACATAGTGGTAGGGCAAAGCATTGACCTTTTTAGCACACGTGTCCAACAGGTTTCCCCACCTTGGTGAAATACCCGTTGGAAGCCTGGTTATAGAAGCCTCTTAGGTCCAACACACCACTATAGTGATACCCGTGGCCATGGGCACCTGTATTTTAGGGGACAAGGCATATAACATCAAAGCAAATTGTTGCAAACTACTGAATTGTTGGTTGTCAAAATGGTGCTTTTAAAAACAATATTTTAATATAGGGCTGGTCTATGTTTGAAGGTAGGTCTGGTCTTTTGAGACAGGATGGTTATCTACACCACAGAGGATGGTGCTTCATTAGCACATAGTGTGTTAGCTAACAATTAGATCATTTATAATGAAGAAAAAACACACTTTGTTTTTTTGGATTCATTAATATGAATTAAGTTTTCAACAATCGATATAAAAAATTTCTAAAACCACACAAAAGCAAACTGCTAACATGTTAATTAAAAAGTTTTTTTAGAAGTTACTGGAATAAATGTTCTGAATTAAGCAGGTGAGGAAACTCATTATCTTAAAGTTGAGGTTGTTTTGCACAGAAAAATTCCTCCAAGCTAGCATGCAGAACTGATCAACTTGAGATGTTTAATAAACTTTATTTATTTATGTGAGGGGTCACACCAGATACTGAAAGAAAGATTTGCATATTTTCACGACATACAAATATGAAATATTGGATCCTTTCCCTAAATAAATAAATAACCAAGTGTTGTATTAGTTTAATTGACATCTCTCTTTAGGCCTTAAAAATCCAGTGATGTTGTAGGTCATATTTATGCAGAGAAGTTTTAAAGGGTTTACAAACTTTCAAGCACCACTGTATCTATCAGTATTACTTAGCATTGAAAACATCATTAATCCTGACCAAATCTCCAACTTTATTTGCAGAAATACAGCCCCAGACTTGTAGAGAACACTTACCTTGCACCAACACTGTATACTCTACAGCAACACAATATTTCAGAGCACCCACCATTTTCTGCACCCTAGTTCCTATATTTTGATGCATAGTTGAGTCACTTGGTTAAAAGTATGGCTTTTGAACTTCCATAAACACCACAACTTTTTAGGACAGTGAATAATTGTACCATGTTTTTGTACACTGGTTTTGATGGAACTGCTGGATGTAATACATTTTAAGTGGAATCAACTTAATTTGTTTTTCACTTGCTGTACTTTCCTTTGCTGACCACTGTTTTGCTTTCTTTTTGTGCTTTTTAAAAATAGCTTAACCAGCACATCTTAAAACACCAAGGTCTGGGAGAGACCTTGCTGATACAATATAAATATACTACTTGTCTTGTTGCTGTCTTGTCATAAATGTGTATGATCATTGACATTTTCCACAACCTTACTTTAGTAGTAGAGTTTAGCTATTCCTCTACACTGCTATTTCTGTTTTAGCTTATAGATGTGTTTCATTCTACATGTGACTTTGATGAGAAATAGCATCTGTTTTGAATAACTGGATTGATCATACACTACAAAATCCTTGACTTTTTGCAAGTGTACCTACAAAATTAATTTTGATTTGAAGGCTAAGGTTAAGAATACCAAATATTGGTGTGATTTAGATTTTAATCTAATTAAGTTTACTCGTTTGAATTAGGGAGCTTTTATGCAATTATCCATAAATATTTGCACAAAACTGATGTAAAGTCATTGTATGTTGTATTATATGTTATGTTGTAATATGTATTATATGTTGTGTTATGTTGCATAGTTTGTTGTTGTATGAGGCACCTTGAGCCAGAAGGAACGTAATTTCGTTTTGCTGTATGATGTGCATCACTGTATATGGCTAAAATGACAATAAAAATCCTTGAATACTTGAATACTTTTATTATGAAGTACTCTCCAAAAGCATTCACATTGACGAGGTCATGTGCCAGTGCTTTGAAACCGATTTTTCCCCGTAACAAGCAATCTTCAGGTACACCACTGCATTTTCAAAGGAGAAAAGCCATTTAAAGCACCAATTTACACCAGGAATAAGCCCCACCACTGCAGAGTGTGTAAATGGTATGGGTGGCGTTCGTGTACAGCAGAACATTAACACATAAGAGAATTTATACGGGTGCAACACAACGCAAAAAGTGATTTTCAAGCAAGAATAACCTGAAAGTACTTTCAAACTACCCTATTCCAAAAGCAGCATCATACTGACATTTAAAGTAACACTTCTGTATTGGACTAACTTTTTTTAATACAATAGGAATAAAAACACACTCTGAGTGACTGAAGGCTACATGCTCTATATTAGAGTGCAGCACAATGGTGGATATATTTATAAAATCAATAAACATAACATATGATATTTGTTAATATGCAATCCTTGTATACATGATTATATTAAATACTTATTGTTGCTGAAGCTGTTAATAGAAAAACTATGTCTATGTACGGCTTATTTAATTTCATTTAAAACTCCTTAACTTTAATGCTGAAATTGTGTGATTTTTTACTGGTCACTACAGAAATGTTTTGAATAATGAAGATGCTGCATCTGTCACTGGTAATTTTAGGCTTTTAAAGCACACGCGCGCGCGCTTACGTGCACATTCAAGGTCAGCTGACTCTAGATTAACCAATCGAAATGAGAAGCTGCGTCACAACACAAACAGCTATAACAAGGCTAAACGTACGCAACAATTTAGTTGAAGTTTTGGAGGAACAGCTTAATTCTGTAAGTTTATTTTCTTGTATTATACGTATTGTTTTAAATCACACACTGTACTTTTATTATTCATGGTTTATAATGCCACACAGCCGTTATAGAAATACAGTTATCAAAATTATAATAAAACATAAATACTAGTGCAGATTATATTGGGGATACAATAATTTGATGTGGTTATATGGTTATGAGTTTTTCTTTTAGGAAATGAAGAACCTGTTGTCTTTAGAATCGCAGAGCAGGAGGATTCTGGTAAATCTTAACTAATTGTAAACACTTTACAATTTACTGTATTCACATTCACAATGTGAATCGGACTGAAAGTGATGAATGTTTCCATGCTGAACATTAATCATTGTTTAACCTACCAAATCAGAAATATAAAATGCTTATAGTGTTACTTCCATAGATGTGGCTGCTAACCCGTAACATTAAGGGAAAATGAAATTGTATGCACAATGATTTAGTGCAAAAGTGAACGTCTGGTTTTGTTTCATTGATACTTTTGTATTTTTGATGCATTGTATTTGATTATGTTAGAATTAAAATAATAAACTCAATAAATTATAAATCATTTTAATATGGTCCAGGAATGTAATTGCTATGATTCTATGACATTATTACATAGGAAAGCAGCAGTGGATTGTGGGATTCACTAAAGAAAGGAACATTTGTTATTGGTTCTGCTCTTTTCCTCCTGGTGGCCTTCAGGAATTCCGTAACCTGGTACAATTTTTTAATCTGATGAAGTGATGCTACTTATCTGTACTTTGTTTGTTTATTTGGATTTTAACATCATGTTTTACACATTGAACATTACTTTACACATGTTTAATTAATAAACTTATTTATATCAGTGATCAACAATATTTTTAGACTGGAAAAAAACAGGGACTGTGTAGTGGGTAGAGCTCTGAGCTGTTGACCAGAAGGTGGGCATTTAAATGCAGGTTCTACTACACACTGTCAATGTTGGGGGTTTTGAGCAAGACCCTTTACCCTCTCAGCTCCAGTGTCATTGTGTGATGGCTAACACAGCACTCTGACTTCAACCTCCATATAGGTTGGGATATGCAAAGAAACAAAATCTAAAATGTGGAAAAAAAATATCATTTTTTACACATTGAACATTACTTTATATGTTTATTTATTACGCTAATTTTTATCAGTCATTAACAATATTTTAAACTGGAAGAAAACTGGAGCACCTAAGCTAGAGACGCAAGGAACTCCACTCAGAAATTACTTAGGCCACCCCACCTGGAATTTAAACAGTGCTTTGAGATGACAGTGCTAACCGCTTAGCCACTATGTCAGCCATCTACATTATTAAATGTGTCTCTGTGTTCAGGCATCTGCAGAGGTTTTGGGGAGCTTCTGGTGATTTTTGGCAGACTCAGTGGGCCAAAGCATACCAAACATTTGATGGCAATGAGCCTGTCCTGTTCTTCATTGGTAAAAGGAAATTTAATATCTGGATATTTAACTAAAATAAGGACATTCAAAGATCTTTCAGGTTTAGTGTGTGTGTGATCTAGTGTTGTGTAGTGCAAATGTGTTCCAGCCTCTCTGAATCAGATGATGTAAATAAATAAAACCCACTACCACGTATTTACTGCTTAGTGTTTCTGATTATAAATGTTCCTGAACTTTGGTTTCTGAATCTGTGTAAAGATTAATTCATGTTATCAGAACTGCAAAAACATCATAGTATTTAAGGTTGAAGTTCACAGTGCAGAAATAACACCTGTGCGTGCTGAAGGTCAGGACCTGAATCTGCAGTGTAATAAAATATCAAACAATTTACAGAGTTCATTTAAATTTTTTCTCTGGATCAATAACTTGATGTTTCCTGATTAGAACGGTTGAGTGTGTTTTAAATTTTGTTTTAAGATATTTTAGTTTTTAGAAACTACATAGTGATTCTCCACTATTCATGTTTCCAGAAAAAGTGGTTGTTGTCTAGCATTGACCATCTTCAGGATTAAACCTTGTTACTGACTCTGTTTTTTCTGAACAGGAACTTTGCTGATCCCAACTATTTGCTTCTGGGTGTTTAATGGATTCTTGATCATTGTTGATCTAACAGGAAAACCAAATTATATTACACAATACCGTATCCAGCAAGATAATAAACACCCGGTACTTTTTTTTATTAACATCTTCATCCTAACATCCCAAAATACCAATTATAACTGGTACTCATATCACTTAAAACATGTAATTTCTCACACCATTACAAACACTGCACACACAACATTTAAAATGTTATTTTCATTGATATTACAACAATAATAATGTTATATTCTCTGTTGAATCATGTCACTTTATTTAAACAAATTCGAGTGAACATGTGGTGAATAGTTCTTTACAGACATGTTTATGTAGGTGGAAAGTAAGCGTCTGTGTCAGGCGGTGAAGGTGGTGATATGTAATCAGATCTTCCTTTCTGCACCCCTGGTGATTCTAATGTACACTGTCATGGCATGGCATGGTGAACCCTGTGCTCCTGAACTTCCCACCTTCCACTGGGTTCTGCTGGAACTAGCTTTCTGTGGGTTGTTGGAGGAAGTTCTCTTCTACTACTCTCACAGGTTAATAAAGAACATATATATTAAGTGGCGCTAGTTATGATCTGGTGAGGGGTCAACCCCTTAGTATTTGATCTAGCTTCATGATAAACAGAGTTATTATTTGTTTTTTTGCAGGATATTTCACCATCCGTTTTTTTACAAAAGCATTCATAAAATCCACCATGAGTGGACAGCACCTATTGGAGTGGTTTCATTATATGCTCATCCAGTGGAACATGTGGTTTGTTATAGTCATTTATAACATTAACTTACATGTTTTTCAGCATTTAAGCTAACCCTGCATCAAAAAGTTATCTTAATATCCATTACATCTCTTTCTGTAGCATCTTGATTTTAATGTAGATGGGTTACTTAATAAACAGGATGCTCTCCTATGTTAAACAGATCTGTTTTGTTACATGATGAACTTTTTTCAATTCATGTTTATTTAGCTCTCCAATATGCTGCCAGCACTGATGGGTCCTGTTTTGTTGGGTTCTCACATTTCCACCACATCTCTGTGGTTCACTGTGGCTCTAATCGTCACCTCCATTTCCCACTGTGGTTACCATCTGCCCCTCCTACCCTCACCTGAATTCCATGACTTTCATCATCTCAAGTAAGGGCCATAAAGAAAAACTTGTTTATTATACTTTAAATGCAGCAGTAACTACATATTATAAATAAGAACCCAGAAGTTTACAAACGCAAATATATATTAGTATTAAGTGTGAACTAAAGCTTTTTTTTATTTTGTGTGTGTTAATGATGTGTGTTTTAGGTTTAATCAGTGTTATGGAGTTTTGGGTGTTTTGGATAGACTACATGGTACTGATCATAAATTCCGTCAAACTAAATCTTATGAGCGTCATATTGTGCTGATGAGTCTCACTCCCCTCATGAAGAGCATTCCCAATACACCCAAAAAACAGGAGTGACCCCAGCACACCAAATGGCCAGGGCTGATCCCACGGCTTTTTTTTTTTTTTTTTTTAAAGAAACCACATCAATTGTATGTTGCCTCGGTAACCTTTTACTTTAAATCTTTCTATACAGCCATGTTCTAAGTAATATATATAAAGCATTTGTGAACTAAATAATCATTTTGAAAAGAAATTTTAATTGTTAAATAATTAGCAGTAAATTAATATGAACCTCATAATTTCATCTAGGTTTTTATTACACATTTACAATAAATATAGGTAGATATATAGATACGTAATTGATGCAGACAGAAACTTAAATTTGTTGGATAATTTTCTGCTGCTTTTTTAAATAATGTATATAAACAGTAAAAAAAGGGACAGCATAGCTTAGTGGGTAAAGCTTTGGGCTCTCGACCACAAGGTCCAGAGTTTGATTCCAGGTTGTACTACACACTTGCTGTTGGGTCCTTGAGCAAGACCTTTAACTCTGTCAGCTCCTGGGGTGCCGTGTGATGGCTGACCCTGCACTTTGACTTTAATCTGCATGCAGGTTGGGATATGTGAAGAAAC
>JANDJT010124995.1:0-10478 GCA_024331685.1 Stegophilus panzeri
TCCAGGTGGAACATAATTTCATTTTAACTGTATACTGTTCCTCACAGTACATGGTTAATATGACAAAATTTTCTTGAATAGGCTTGACTAAAGGTATCATCTATTACAACTATTTTATTATTTATTATTTTACTATTATGCCTCTCACTTAACTTGAAGGTTGTTTATTTTGTTGACCACTACTATAGTTTACTGTTGGTATAATGTTTTTTCTGAAATGCTGGTATTGGATTTATATATATATTTTTCCTTAATTATAATAAGACCTTCATTTATTAACTGCATTTGTGTTTACTTGTGCTATTTTTAATATATGTTTTTGATGATTAAAACATTTGTGTAAATATGCAAAAAAAATTAAAAACTTTCACACCAGTGTATTTTGGAATAAAATTTACTCAGGATACAACTTGGACTGGTTATTCTTTGTTACGTATTTACTGTACAGTTCCTATCAGAAAGCGATTAACATTAAAGCAAAACTTTAAAATAGCTATATTTAAGGCACTTTGTAAATAATATATTTAACCATTAAAACCTATACAAATCTTTTGACATTATGTGAAATGAATACTCATCTCTTAAAAGCCTCTGTGATAATGAAACTACTCATTTAACAATACACAGTCCTTTACCTTTTTTAGACACTTAAACATTTATTCATTTTGTGTACAAGATCAGACAAAACTACAAATCCTTTACAAAGCCTTTTTGTCTTCTAAAAATGCCATTAGACCAAAATGCCAAAAAAAAAACAAAATTTAAGCATTTTGTTTTGTGTGAACTGTGAGCAGAAGCTATTAAAGAGGTACTTTATATTGTCTGATTTAGATTCCAAATATACATTTAATGTATGTTTCCAATAAACTATGATATTAAAATAAAGTAATCTAATATAGTAATAAAAATATATATTTTGTTGTTACGTACATTTTTCTATCATATATTATTTTTGCTTTTAATTAAAATATTTTACTAGTAAAATAAATTTGTTTTTAAAGCAAACATACATACAAAAAATATCAATCTTTATTAAACCTTTTAATCACAACAAAACTATCTTATTAAAAAGCTTTTTCACATGTTTATTCTGCTACATGTGCAATCATATGACGGATTTGAAAATGTGTTTATTTGCAAATATTATAATCATGGTTCTAATTTCAATGAAACTGGAAACATGACTACTTGCCTCTAGGGAGCTTCAGCCTATTTATTCAACAACAGACGTCATAAAAATGGTCACTATATAAATAAACCAGCTACAGAAGATGACTCACTAATGTAAGGAAAATCTAGTGTTATCATTTAATAACTTTGACATGTTTGTGCTTCTCTTGGTTTTTTTTGCCACTTAATTTTTTTATCTGTACGTAATTCATATAATGGAAAACGCCTCAGAGAAAATCATTTTTGTTTTAAATGGACTAAACGAAACATGGACAAACAAACAGATTTACTTTTCATTTTGTTTCTTGACCTATATTGCTATTCTGTTGTTAAATGGGACACTTGTCATCACAATAATTTTGGATAAAACTCTTCATGAGCCAATGTTTCTGTTTTTATGCAACTTGTTTATGAGTGCAATTTTTGGGACGTCTGCTTTTTTCCCAAAATTCCTGGCAAATCTTGCAACAGACACTTATGTTGTTCCGTATATAGATTGTTTTTCACAAATGTTTATTATCTATTGTCACATGTTCAGTGATTATTCATGTTTAATAGTTATGTCATATGATCGCTATGTAGCCATTTGCAAACCTTTGGAGTATCATTCCATTATGACCCTGCAAAAGGGGGTAAAACTACTTATTTTTATATGGTTCACTACTATACTAGAAACATCAATCGGGATGTATTTTACAGCCCGGCTTCAGCTATGCAGTAATAAGATTGACAAACTTTATTGTATTAACTGGGAGGTTGTTAAGTTAGCCTGTACAGATGTGAATGTAAACAATGTGTATGCTTACTGTTTAATGTTATATCACATTTCACAAAGCATTGTAATAGTCCTAACATACATCCTCATTATTAGAGCTTGTTTGTGCTCCAGGACAGGAAGGGTTAAATTCATGCAGACATGCCTTCCTCATTTATTATCACTTTTTAACTTCACCTTTTCAGTTGTTTTTGATGCAATGTACTCTCGTTATGGTAATAAACAGGTACATCCAACTATAACCAATATCTTAGGCATGGAGTTTATTATTTTATCTCCTCTACTAAACCCCATCATATATGGAATAAAATTAACCCAAATACGACATGGAGTTGCCAAACTTTACAGGCAGAAAATTAAAGCTTTATTGTAGTTATTTATATATTCATATATGTTTCTCTATGCAATGAACCATGACTTAATAATGACTCAGAATTTCCAGGCACCATGGAGTAAATGCAAACATTATGTTTTTTGGTTATTAAGGTTCCTGACTGAACTTCATTAACATATATATTACGTACACATTAAGTTAAAATAGCATGTTTATTTTAAAAGGTACAAATCTTTGCGTACCTTTGTTTGAATAAACTACTGTTTTCCATAAAGATTGTTAATTTAAATCCTAAACATGTTGATAGTGATTATTATGATCTTGGTAATACACTGTATGTAAACTTTTACTCATTTTTAAACTTTTTTGACACAAAAACAATGAATTTTCAATCTAGATATGTACATTTGTCCTAAGCAAGTATTTTATAAATAAGTATATAGAAATATATTTATGAGGAGTGAATTGTGTAAATAACAACAGCATAAGGTTGCTTGAGCACGTTTAATAACAGATCGAACAAATGATTTACATTTTACTTAAGAGAAGAGATGATCCAACAAAAATATTAAGAAACCTCTTACTTTGGCTTTTAAAGCTGTTTTTAACTCTCCTTTTTAACACATAAATTAACATTGTAGGGTTAAACAAATCTTATGCTTGATACTTGACCCAAAAAAATAATGTAATTTACACAAGTAATATTTTCTTTTACTTGTAAAAATGTCCCAGATATGAAAATGTATTTTTACATGTTAAAATAACCTTTTAATGATCTAATACAGTTTATTAGAACAACTTACAATGTCAATGAAACCATGGTTATATGCAATAAAACAAAAAATACTACTAAGAAGCTTTCAAATGAAATAAATTTTACAAAATATAATTTAACAAAAATCATTTCTGGCACACAGTAAACCACGCAAAATTGGTTCAAGTAACATTTAATTGTTTTTGTAAGTGCAACATTCATTGTGTAAGCTAAAAACATGTTTACTGTTTTAAGCACCTTGTACATCTGTGGTATAGTATGTTTGTATAGTCAGTAGTGAAAATACCAGGTGGTTTACTACAGATCATGCCGATATTTTACTTTTAATGATGAACCACCTTTAATCACAAACACAGAGCCTCTGCGTTGTAACTATGAGACCATAGAAATTATTTAAATTTGTGCATTTAGAAGCATCACTGAAGTCTGCTAAAACAAGATCTATTTGAGCAGTGATCATGGTATATAGACATATATGTATGTGCAAGCTTGTTCATTAAAGGTTTGTGGGTGGTGGGCATCTTGGTCAAAGTGAAAACAAACACTGTGACTTTAAAACTGAAAATAACACTAAACTAGCCTATTAATTAATTTAGTTTATTATTTGTTTTTATGTTTTACATCATATCTGTAGCCACAATGTATTTAAGAATTTGGTTGTGCTTGTGAATACAGCAATTTAAGCAAGGCTTAAACAATTTAAACATATTTTCACTTCAGCATTTTTCAAATGATCCAACATGTTTCAACAAAAATGTTTCACTTCATTGTGTATTTAACTATGCAAACTGTATAATATAATGATCACAAACAATGTATTATCCTTACTGCATTTGACCAGCGAGTTCACCGTACATTTTAGTATGTTTGCATGCTGTTTCTTTTAATTTCTAACATATTTTTTTTAAATAATAAAGTAATTCTGGACAGAATTCAAACATTTGTGGTACCAGGAATAAGCCCATAATGTGATTGCAACAAAGATGTGGTTTTTCTTTTTAAACATGGATCTGTTACTAAGTGAAGTTTAAAAATGTACACTGTATACCTGTAGTGTAACTCCAGCCCCTCAAGATCAGGCTAAACTGTTCTCTGAATCAGATTGTTCTTGCACGGCTCCAAAAACTCCTCAACCAGAGCAGATGTGACTTTCATTAACTTATCTTCAAGACTGGAAAGATCACTGGATAAATAAAAGAAAACGTATTTAACACAGTCACTTTCAGCTTTTTATTTTTATAATATTCATGAGTTCAGATATGCAAAGAAACAAGTTTCCCTCAGGATCAACAATGTATCTATCTATCTAAGAAATAATTTTTTTCTTCATCTTTGCAAAAACATAGTAAAACCATTAGGTAATTAAAACAATTGACCATTTAGGATTTCCAATGACTTTTGACATTTTTTTGGTCTGCTCTGGAGGAAATCTTGCTTGGACAGTTTTAAATGTCCTCCACTTTTCCTGGTTGGTGAAATATCTTATGTCAAATTATTTTAGAAACCTATAATCTCTTACCAGACTCATATGCATTTTCTTTGTTTTTAAAGGAATTCTGTACTAAAAAGACACACTGACCTTTTTCCAGGCTTTGCACAGAATTCAGTGTAGTACTTGATTTTAGGTTCTGTTCCACTTGTTCTGAGTGTAGCAACAATGCCATTCTGAAACTTAAAGGTCACCATTTGGCTGCTTTTGGATAATGGTAGAACCTGAAAAAATATAAAACGTGTATGTTCACAAAACCATATTAAACACAGTCAGTGGTAGTTTAGTAGTTTTTTCCCCTACAAAATTCAAGTCAGTAACACAAAGTGAGTATACATTCATCCATTTAAAAACCTTTGTACATATGACTTTGTTAAAATAAATGTATGTATGTAGACAACTGCACCAAATGAAATGCCTACATCTTATTTATGGAAAAGTAAAGAACCTTGATTACGATTCTAAAAATTAATGATTAACATTTTTACAATAAATTTGTCTATTGTTAGAAAAACTTATAAAAACGTATTAACAAAAAAATTGTAAATATTTTTAAATTAGTAATTCACAGTTGATTGCAAATGCTAAATAAAATGCTACAATAATACAGGTGCAAATGTAAGTAGTAGAATTCTGAAGGTTAATCTACATTTTATATTTTAAATATGGTCTGCTTATACAGCATGTAAGAAGTGGTTCTTAATATGTCCGTGATGGTGTGTTATCAATTGAAATTCTCAATTAGAAGGTTGTTAGAACAAGCCGTACAATCATCCTACATTCCAATGTAAGGCTACCTAATATTTTATAGCTTTATCTACATTAAGTAACAATTAAAGTGAGGCCGCTAAATGTTGTACATTTAAACGTACAATATTTTAAAACTTCCTATTCATTATAAATACCATGTTTAAACCATGTAATTACTTGGGTCCAAACACCACAGTACACAAGATTTATTGTTTTACAAAGCAATTTAAAAAATGTACCCATGGCCAATTTACTTTTGGACTATATAAGGAAACTGTAGTACCTAGAGTACACCTACACAAACATAGGGACAACATCTAAACTTTACACAGAAAAGGCCCAAACCATCTAACCTGGGGATTTAAACCAGAACCTCCTTGCTGTGAGCAAATAGTGCTACCCACCAAACCACCATACACATAATATTTTTTAAAATTTTTAAAAGCAGTAGTGTATAAACAGTGGTGCATTTGAGTTTCTGCACTTCTGCACAATTTGTGTTTGTAATAACAATTTAGAAATTTTCTTTTAATTTTAAACATTACTTTTCATCACTTTTGATGCCTACAACCCTGCTATTATTCACAGCTTGTGTGTGTACCTAATATTTAAGTTTAATTAAGTAAATCCCCTCATCATAATCAATCATGGTAACCCAACCAGTCCCACACAGACACTTTAAACAAATAAAATACTTACACATTTTTTATCAGGTTGGCTGCTGTCATAACCTGTAGTCACATCTCTAATGTGATCAATGCTGTAACCACCACAAATCTTAGGGTAAATGCCTTCCCCATCAAAGTTACGTAAACGGCTAAATATTTGTTTCACAGTCTTGGGGTCATTGCAGATAACATATGAAGTTTTGGAAATGTGGTAGCCATACCTAAAGCAGAAACAAAAAACAAATAGCATAGAAATGGTAGAATTTGTGCAGAAAATATTTACGACTAAGACATCGTTAATAATGCAATTGCAATTCTAAACCAGCAGATGACAGCAAAACTAGTCATAAAATGTCAAATACATTTTCAGATACCTAGCACTAGAACTAAAAATGCATTTATTTTACTTGTTGGCTGCTTTTTGATAAAACCACGAAGTAATGTTTAGTTATGCAATCAAGCAAACAAGCAAGTACTGCCAAAAATTGTTTTATTTAAAAATGAATTTAAATAATAATTTTTTAAAGTCTATTTTTTAGTTCAGCCAAAATATGGTTAAAGATTTTTTGAATAGAAACAAATTAGATTCGCTGCAAGACATTGAAAGCATTTTGTACTAGTTTGTATGTATAGTCAAGTGGAAAAAATATGACACCCTATGGAAGTCTGTGTATTTAATATATTTAGGGATTGTAAATGTAAATATTTATAAATTTAATCAATACTGAGGGGATTCAAGGAATATAATTAAACAATTACAAATTACTAATTTAGAATTACAGTCTTACTAATTAAATTACAATTACAAATTTTAAAAATTTGTAAATGTAATTTTAAAAGATGTGGTATGAGGGAAAGATTCTGATAAATTATGAATTTACACCCACATAATTTCCAACATTAAAACTGTTAAAATCATACACATGTATATCACATTAGGTACATATTATCAAAATACTGATATTCAGCATTTTGAAGAAGACTTGCCCTATTAACCTCAGACTTTTTGTTTGGTGTCCCTGACTTTTAAACTAAGTGTAAGGACCATGATAAGATCCAAAGCTATCTTAGATCTTCAGAAAGAAAATAATAACCACTTTTGAGTCTGATAATGAATTTAGAAAAGATCCTAAAGAAATTTGACATTAGCCATTTCACTATCTAAAAATAAAGTGGAGGGCATTAAAAAGAATGGTCTAGCAATTAAGTCATGGAACTTAAAAAATGCTTTGGTTACCCATGATGTAAAAGTTCAAGAAAGAACAGAAAAAAATAAACAAGCTAAATTTAATAAGAGGTGTGCAAGAAGTAAACTTTTCCTCTAAGACTAAAGTTTGCTAAATAATTTAGACTAATTAATATTATTAATAATATACATTCATAGAATAATTCTTTAGATTTAGATTTTAGATACCTTATTGATCCCAAAATAAATTTGTTTTTTTACATATCCCAACCTTGTGTGAGTGCAGGGTCAGCTATATATAGCATCCCTGGAGCTGACAGGGTTAAGTCTTGATCAAGGACCCAACAGCAAGTGTGTAGTAGAACATGGATATAAACCTCCAACCCAAAGCTCTACCACTAAGCTACACTGTCCATGACTCTTTGGTCAGATAAGAGAAAACAAGACTTGTTTAACAAATTAAATACAGCAATATACTAAAACAACCTCATACTAACTGTAGCAGGGAGGTGGAAGGGTCATTGTTTACAGATGCAGGACCAAGCTGACTCACCATCATCAAATTCACTTTTAATTCTATTCACTAATAGATGGTGCTTAATAAACATGTAAAACAGCAAAAAAAATAGGCTAAAGCAGAAATAGACCTTGTGACACAATGAGCCAAAACATAGCAGTAAATATACCAAGCACCAGCTGAATATTAAGTGAAGAGTCCTGAAGCCAGAAACAGGCTGTACATGCAAACAACCCCTTAAACAATCTCAAAACTAATTAAAATGTGTATTGATAGGAAACTTTCTTTAGATCAATGTCAGTGATTGGTAATGGCTACAAGAAGTGTTTCACTAAATATATTTTAGCCAAAAAGAGCAACACCAGTTATTAAAGGGTAGGGTGCCCCAACTTTTTCTTCATTAAAATATGTATTTATAATATATTTAGTTTTATGAGTAAAACAATGTTCATGTTTACTGTTAAACTGTTTTTTTCTATGAATAAAAAAAATGATTGGACATTTCTTAATAAAAATATGACTATTAAATGTTATGTTCTAATTTTACTCATGACTGTATGCAGCATTGGGATTTTAAGTAAAGATAAAAAGCAACTAACATTTCATAAATGTTTTGAAGTTGTAGGTTAAGTGTAAGATTTTTTGTATGCAGATAGCTTGCCATCTCAGCAACAACAGCAGCAGCACTAACACCATCTTTGTCGAGGACCGTTCTTCCACATAGAAATCCTAACACCAAACCAAACAAAAATATATATATATTTTTTGCAAATTTTTGATTTACATATTCAAGAACAAAAGTTAAGAAATTTTAAAAAATACTTTTGATTATTGTTCACCCTAATTTTTTTTTATTTCAATATCAAAAACAACACTTGAATGCAAGTCATGGCAATTGTTTTCATATCAGGTTTTACACACTTTGGCTACATTCCTGACATTATTTGCAAAGTGATTTTTAAGAGTTTGAAAAAGAGAGAGAGAGAGAGAGACAGGGAGAGAGAGATGGAAAGATAAATGGTTTAGAAATCCTAAGCAAATTTTGTAAACAGTGCATTCGTTGGAATTTTCTGCAAATCTTCATGTATGACCTAAAACAAAGTAGTCCTAAAAGAATATAAAGAAGTAGATAAACAGAAAACAATTAAACAAATGAGATAACATATTAAATAGGATCATTTATTTATGTGTTTATAATATTTATGTCATGGAATTTGCCAGATCAGTACTTAGCAAGCGCACACAAGCTTTTTCTATTGTGTGGAACTCCTTCTCTTGAGTTTTTAATCATTCACTACCTGCATAAATTTAGTCCACTATTTAAGTCTATTACATAGTAAACAGGGAGAAACTTAAACACAGTGATAACAAGACCTGGGAATCAAATGGGCCTTCTTGTGGCTGCAGGCTACAAGCCTCAGCAATAATACTGCCCTGTCAACCTTTTAGAACAGTACTAAAATTATAAATTACAATGCATAACTTCTGGGACATAAAATGCATTGATAAATGTTGAGATAAGCATTACCAATTGTTTAAAAATCCTAAAAACAGTTTAATTTTCTAATAATAATTTTATGTGTCTGCTTACCGATCGACTCCTCAAAGGAGAAAAGAACCTCCTTTCCTGTTTTGGCCAACTCGTGCATTCGATTTCCAATCCATTTGAAGCCAGGTAGAGTTTCCTGAGATGGTGAAACGTCAAACAGGACAAATGGAACAGGACACAGGAAGCCTTTCAATTGACAAGAATGCAAAGATTTTACATGTATGAATGAAAACTATTTTATTGCTGACTTGACAGTTACAACTTTAACCTGAAGTCTTAGATTAAAGATGCTTAAGGGAATATGTTTTACAGAGATGTAAGACTAATGTAATGCCTATAAAATAGATATGGTGTGCACATATTTGCATGCCTAACTACTTATAATTTGTTAAAAAAGTGTCTTCACTTCTGTAGTTTTTTATATATATATATAGCACCACACTGGACTATTGCGATTTGTAAATGTGGTAGGTTGCGCACCATTGTCATACAGGGTAGTAGGCTAATACAATGTTGTTTAAACAGATAGCTAGTTAAGATAGATAGATAGATAGATAGATAGATAAACCCTTAGACGCATCAGTAAAATAAATCAGTGAAGTAGTTTTTTTCTCCCCCAAACAATATCTTCATAATGAAAACAAAAGTTATCATTTCATATTTTACCTTTTACATTTTATCTTTAGGAAATTTGACCTTTTTATTTTAAACATTCTTATCCCAAGCATCCATAAGTAGGTCAAAATTTGATCTGCATTAATGAACTATTCAATTTTGTGGAACCCGTTAATTTTTAGAAACTGAATATATCTCAAGGGTGATTATTTAAGATGATTATTTTACACAATATCTAATACATATCAGTATTATGTTCTAATACTTTTATTGTTATTCAAGAGCTGCTACTCATTTCTAGAGACCACTGTTCAACCCAAGATCTAGCCATCTCTTTGATACTGAATTGGACCATTTATGAATGTAAGATAACTTGTTGTCCTAAATAATTAATAGACCTTTTTATGTAACTAACATGATAAGCTCATGTCAGTTACACCTCTACAACAGATTTTGGGTTTTTTTAAAATACATTTTCTTAAATTTCCCTCCTGAGATCAATAAAGTATCTATCTATCTATTTGTCTGTCTGTCTTAACAATCCTGTCACCACCTCCATGTGGTGCCGACTGAAAACAAGACCTTCAGGACTTGGCCAACGGTGAAGGTCTTTGGCTTACAGCCATACCACCCTGAGAATGCCCAATCTC
>JANDJT010125096.1:0-10473 GCA_024331685.1 Stegophilus panzeri
AAGAAAAAGCCTCTACTCTCATCCAAAAACAAACTCGAGCGTCTTCAGTTTGCCAGACACTACTGGAACTTCAAATGAGATTGGGTTCTATGGTCCGATGAAACCAAAATAGAGCTTTTTGGCAATAAACACCAGAGGTGGTTTTGGTGAACACAGAGAGGTAGCCATATGGAAAAGTACCTCATGTCCATGGTTAAATATCATTTCAATCAGCGTTATACAAGTATAAGTAGCTAATGTAAGGTAGCAACTGAAAATATAAACAGTCAACATTTACATTCAGCACAAAGAAAAAAATCCATGATTTTCCTCTAGCTCTGACACCTGCAGTAAGATACACATCTGAGTGAAGAAGTGCTCTTTTATTCTCTGCTCATTCTGTCAGTGCAGTTCATTTAAAAATGAGTGACTGGCTAACTTTACCAAACTACTTTGAGTGTTAGTTTTGAGAGTCAAAGATCATACAGTAAATAAGTTATAATAAATAAATAGATGCATCCATACTTACATAATTATTATTAGGGACCAAGCACTGAAAGTGCACAGAGCCCTATTGTTTTTCTAAGGATAATTTTTCCCCTAAGGTTTGGGGGGCTTTTGGGGCCCTTAACATGCTCAAAAACTCATGAAATTTGACATAAACAAGCTCTGTAGCGCCCCCTTTTGACTAAGTGGTGGGGTCAGTTTTATGTACAGTCACCAAACTTGATAAATATATTGATCTCATCAGGTCGGACAACTTTCAATATGACAGTCATTAGCTCCACCTAACAGGAAGTTTTACAGGAAGTGTCTCATATCTTCTGCAGGCAATGAGTGATTTAGATCAAACTGGAGCTGTATGTTTGGTCACATGGATGTGACTATTGTGAATCATGGTCATAGCACCACCACCTGGCAGCAGGAAATGTGTCACTTAAAACAGACTTAAACAGTCTTATATTTACCTGAAACGCTTTGAACTTGGTCAGAATATTGTTGAGACATGGCTGGTGTCAAATTGCAAAAGGAGTCTTGATATCTTAAAAAGTGTTGCCGTGATAATGCATCAAACTTTAATACTCTTTTCTTTGTATATTTGGGTGTTTTACTCTACAGCACTTGCTTCACTATGCATTGTTTTCATACACCAACTGGGCAGCGATGGCACAGTAGTGCTTGGGCCCGTCATCACTGCTTGCAGTTATATTTCTACTTTTTCTTCTATGTCTTTGTCTATGGCAAAGAATTCCAACATTGTCCGTGGTCAAAACATGCACATCACGAGTGAAACTACTAATCACTCCTGAATCTCTTTGCCTATAGTTATGGCTCTGCATCCTGTGATTGCTTATGCAACAACTGTAGCACATCTGTGAATGTGCGACTCACTGAGGCTTGGTCCCCCAAAATGCTGCTTTCAGCTTTAATTATTATTGTTAATACATTTAGAAAATAACTTATCTAATTGAGTGAGTGTTATCTGCTTTAGTTTGTGCAGTCACCTTTTCCTCTCACTTTGATTTGCTAGTTATGATATCAGTAAAACAAGCTGCAGCTTAGACATCAAAATGAGCAACATACTGGAAAAACTGCAGAGAATTCCTTGCTGAGGGTCTATTAGAACAGTTTACCAGTCCATACAGGATTTAATGGTTTTTTTTTTTTTATTGTTGTGGCCACCTAAAATGCTTGATTTTGTTGCTGCTTTATTTAAAATTTGAGATGTAATGTGCAGAGTTTTGTTGCGCATTTTTGCAGAAATCTAGTTCATTTGGCTAAATCACAATTGCACAATATTGTTTTGTTGGAAAATGAGATCTTTTTGCTGTACTCATGTTCAACACATGTGAATCGAAGAGGGCTTATGCACATTGTGATGACGTCACATGACGCGTCTTCGCCCAAATCTGCGGAAAGTTTGAAAAATTGCAAGCTCCTGCTAATACTGCAGGGATTCCTTGATTTTGTTTTAATTTCTGCAATCGCAAAATCCTGGAGGGACTGATTTACAGCAGATCAGGGCATGGCTTTGATACATAACTTTACAGAGCTTCAGGTGCATGCTGGAAAATACGTGCATGTTCATGAACTGTCATGGCTGAATCGACTAAGTAGGCTTATTTTTGTAACTACATATGTTATATGTTATATGTATAAAGAACTTAGAATTATATAATAGTTGAATTCATGACTATGTTTTTGTATGACACCTAGATTATCATTGTAATCATAGATTGTCAACATTATCATTATATCACAAAGATTATCCTCACATATTCCTATGCTATTTATCGACTTCATCTCAGTATTTAATACCGTCTCTCCAGCAGAGCTAGAAGACTGTCGGTTTAGCCTGCTTGTCTGCTCCCTGGCCTTTGTTCTGAATTGTCACCTAACTAAGCCTGTTCTGAGACTATTTGCTATGCTGCACCTTCACAAGTGGGATGGATTCCATCCCGCCCTAACAGGCTAGTCTAGCCCTAAAAACTACTCTAATGATCTCTGATTACGTTTACACGGACAGCAATAATCTAATTATTGACCTTATTCTGAATAAGTCGATATTCTGATTAAGGTGTTTACATGAGTTGCTTTTAAAATATTTCTTTCTTGTTCCCGTTTTACATGTTATAACATAGATCAATTAACAGCACGTCATTACGTCACCGCGCCACGCTGTTCGACGTTCCCTCCAGAATTTCATGCATCAACATACAGTTTGTCTTCGTTATGGTACCGTAAACAGTTTTGGGTGTTTCATTTTTAATTTGACGAAAGCTTCAAGTGCAGTTAATTATTTGTCATGCTATACATGCAAATAGATGACTGCTTGACGCCATGGGCTGCGTCCAAAACCACGTACTTACCTACTGTGCAGTAGCCAAAATACGTGTATATCGCCTAATAAATAGTAGGTAAGTACTCGGTTTCGAACGCAGCCTCGCTCTCTTGTTTACTGCCAAACAGTTGAGCACTGTCGTGTGTGTACGTGTCCTGTCGCAAAATGCGGTGAAAACTCCCACACGATGTTAATAGTGTGATGTAAACACCTTAATGCCTGTAACGCACGTCGATAATGCGACTAAAATAGGAATACTCCACATGTCTTAATTCGATTTGTGTTTACTTTGAGTATAACTTTAGTCGGATTAAGGTAATCAAAAATCGCTGTTTACATAGTAGTTTCTTAATCAGAGTATCGTCTTAATCAAGATAATATCGGATTATTGTTGTATATACTTTTAAACATACTGTATAAAGCCCACATTGTTTTTGGAGCAGCACCTGAACATCCAGCAGTTCAGCGACCATAACATGCTATAAGCTACATCGCCATGCTGCATTGCGAAGGGGCCACAGCATAGTACTGCATAGGACATCACAAAAGGTGGCCACCTAAATTGAGGTAAGCTGTTTTGCTTATAAATTACTGGTTTGTGCAGTTCACTGGAGGTCTGCCAATGGCAGTAAGCACGCTCAGTCTTCTCCAAAATAAAAGAAGCAAATTGAGCAAAAGGGGTTTTTGGATATCAAAAAAAGCTGTAAACTGCATGCATAATATATTATATATAGCTGTTAAGCAGGCCTTGATGGATAATGGCGATATATAAATTAAATAAAGAGAAAAAGAGAATAAGGAGTACAGAGAATAAAGAAAATAAAAGAAGAAGTGTGCAAAATCCTATGAACTGTAATTTTGTAAACAGTAAACTCATATACTGTTATGCTAGTTGAAGAGGAACTAGGCAGAGGTTAGCGGTTGCCACTGTCCCAAGAGAGTCCTGGAAGAAGGTCTGCATTGGCAGGTCACGCAGGAGGCGTGTAGGGGTGTATGTCTATTATGTGTTATATGCTAATTGTTGGTTTGTCTCTAACTTGCCTTGACAGGGTTCCCACTCTTTTTCAGAGATCATTTTCCAGGACTTTTCCAGGACATTTCAAATTTCATGATGATGGGAGTAAAAGACAAGGATCACATATTCGTGGCCTAAAGTAATATATTCCTCTCTCCAGAAGCCTTTAAAAAATTTTAGATTTATGGCTATGATTTAAAATCAGAAATACACCAAATGCACACACACTTATGATTTCCCCTCATGCAAAGTGCTGGAGCACACAACGCACTCTGAAGCCCGAAGCGTGAAGTCACACTTCCGGGTTTGCATTTGACATTGTTTACTTGCTATATGTGTCTTTTTGCCGGCGTTTGATTCCATAAAATTTCCCCAGCAGCTCCATTTCAGGGTTTTGAGAGTTTGAGAGTTCCTCCCCAGAGTAAAAGCCCAAGTTCACGTGATGAACTCCTCTCTAGCGATCCAGCCTGAGAACCACGAGGGGGTCTCAGCCACCGAGTTCCAGCATGAAGTCAATGAGACGGCCACCCAAGCCATGTTACTGTCTGAGGTCGATGAGACAGCCTCCTGAGCCATGTTCTTGTGTGAGGTCGATGGGATGACCAGCCAAATCATGCACATGCCAGAGTCTGCTGAAACAGCCAGCCAAGTTCCGCTTGCGGAGTCAACGGAGAATGACGCTCAACCTTGACAGAGCACGCCATTCAGCATCCCTATCCAGCTGAGGGTGCTGCTCAGCTACCCTGTTCAGCTGAGGACGTTGCTCTGGCCTTCCGTTGTGGCGAAGAACTTCACCTTGTTTCCCTGCACTGCCTCGGATGTCAGTAGGCCAGGCACCTCTACGGACATCGCTCTGCCATCCTGCTCGGCTGAAGACGTCGCTCCGCCTCCATGCCCTGCTGAGGATGTCACTCCACACTCAAGAAAGGCCAACAAGATGGCTCACCAGGACAAGCTCCTATCTGTAGCTGACAACAAAACTCCCCAAGTCTGGGTCTTGCCTAGCGACCCTGGCGAACCTACTTCAACCTCATGTCTGCTCCTTGGGGAACCTGCTATTTGTTGGACAATGCCTGCATCAGGACCTGAGGGGCTGCAAGAACATTTTGCCCAGAGGGCCAGGACCACTGTGGAAAGGAGTGTTTTTTTGGGGGGCGGGGGCTCAGTTACGATTTTCCCTCGTGCAACGCGCTGGAGCACACAGTGCGCTCTGAAGCCCGAAGCGTGAAGTCGCACTTCTGGGTTTGCATTTGACATTGTTTACTTGCTATATGTGTATCTGTTATGGTTTATGTCTCCACCCCTCTTATATTGGATGTCTCCCTCATGTGTCTTTATTAATCACTGCTGTTTTGTGTTACACCCGTGATTATGTTCGTTATTTAAACCCCTTGTGTGTCATTGTTCAGACACAAAGTATTGAGTGTTTTTCACCATACCAAGTCATTGTCCTGCGTTCTCATTTCCGGTTTTCTGATCCTGTCTCTAGTTTCTTGTTGTGTACTTTGCCTTGCCTGCCTTATGCCCATTTGCTCATCGCCTGACCTTTGCCTGTTTTTGACCATGCCTGTGTTTCTCGTTTTGGACTTGTTAGCCTATTTCCTTTTAATAAAACCCTTAACTGCACGTGCATCTGCCTAAGACTTGGTTTGTCTCACACACACACACACACACACACGCACACACACACACGCACACTGAGCTTCTGAAGTTAAACACTTCACTTTATTATAATGAACACATTATAACAACTGCCTAGGCCCTTCTCATTAAGATTTCCCTTCCCTCTTCCCTAATAAGGAAGTCACTTATATTAACTTCTTGTTTATGAACTGTTGCAGAGAATTAATATCATATTTGCAAACGTGCATTTATTATGTTTGTAGAAGAACTAGTATATATTACTGGCCTCCGCCTCATGTTCACAACACTAGTCTGTGCTGCACTATGAGTGTGGAATTAATCGTTAAATGTATGATTTACTGTGCATCACATCAGCATCTCATTTTGACTTCCCATATTGCTCATAAAACAGGTTTGGGGACTGTGTTGAAGGATTACTCTGAAAGACAATTTGTCATGGAGATGCAAGGTATAAAATCGATACCCTTTACCTAGCGATACCCTTTCTCAGGCCAATGCAGTCATGCATGCTGTAGTTTGCCGTGCAGAACCTTGCACATGCCATATCAAAATAATTACTTTGCAATAATTATTAACAAGGTAATCAATATAACCTGCTTACCAGTCAACATTTGCTGTAAATACTTGAGCACTTAAATAATTCCTAGCACCTGAAAATGCCAAAACAGTGTCACTACATCACAGTGAGATTAAACAGCATAACTAAAAATACTTTGCTCATGTGTCAAAACTCAGAAAAGCTCACCAAAACCGTCTTGGCTTGTCTGTCTACTGTTCCAACAGTCATTGACTCTTTTTGGTCAAAATAAACTCTTAGCTAATTCACTGAGATAGATGTGAAAATGGGAGAGGAGCAGGGTAAAACAGCTAGTAGACATCTAATTCTGTTTGTTTGCTGGCTGTAATTTTTCTGTCTGTAGTGTGGAATGAGACTATGTTGGTACACTATAGTGTAAAATCAGAAAAAAATCATGAAAAATCTGAAATAATTCATGAAAAACATTAAAAAAAAAACCCAAACAAACCCAAAACCTAAAATAAACCGTACCGAGCTTCCAGTCAGTGACCAGGAGTTGTGTGGCTGTTTGATGTGACATCAGGTGGTGTGCTTTTGCTGTTTACAGCAATCCTGTATTATTGCCTGGTATATTGTAGCTATGTTACAGCCAAGTTACAACAAGACTAAAATATACTGTAAAATATTCCCGCTCAATCAAAATGACCCAGAATGCAATGTAAACTAAGGTATTTTACTGTATTGTTGAACTGTGGTATTGTACTATAGGATTTTACAGTACTGTGCAGCTACATCTACAGCGACATCTAATAGTGTGAAGCTGTTCACCCAGAATCTGGATCTTTTGACCCATCAGTATATATTTTTAAACAATGATTGTATTTCTGTTCAAAATATTGCATCACTGCCAGCTGCTTCGAAATACATCCTTGTTTATCCATAATTACATTCTTCTGCTGTAGATCGACTGAAGGAATAGGAAATAACCAAGGTGGAGCAATAGACAATGCTAGTGTTGGACTAACATCCAGATCAATTATACCCATTCGCTGTGCTTCTTTATCAGCAGTCCATACATAGCTCTCCACCTTCGAATATTCACATTCCCAGCATTTCTCCAATACTTTCTTTATTGGATGACTATTTCCATGTCCTTTTCTCTGATATACCATTCTTAATTGCATTCCTCTTAACTCTAAAGGTAATTCCCCCATTTCCACTTGTAGTCAAGTCAAGTCCACGGTCTTGCCTGGGCGGTCTGTTCCCTGTGTGTGGCTCATAATGCTGCACAATGGAGATAAGGTCATCATAGCAGAGGGAATAAATCAGTCCCACAGAATTTCACATTAACTCTGCTGTATTTATTTAAAACGGTTCTCTTTCTTTTTAATCATTTTAAATTAATGAAATCTTTTAACTTTGTGATCATATAGTGAGTACAATTTTGCCGACTGACAATTATAACAGACATTTTCAGTGACTTGGAACAATTCAAATTCAATGTGAAGGAAAACATCCCCACCTAGTGGTGAACATGTACATTTCACTTCGATCAAATAATGAATCCATTAAACACATTAAAACAACACATTTTACAACATACCTGCACAATGGAGACATAAAAAGTGGAAATAATGAGACTGTAGCAGAGAGAATAAAACAATCCTACATAAAACACAGGATAACACACAAAGAAATTACCATCAGGCCTCGTAATACAAAGTCGAGATAACATGAAATAATACATTTGACGCCAAACACGCATCAAGAGATTCATAACATGTTCATTGTAATGTACATTCACAATAAAGCAGTTATTTATATGTTTTGAACTCTTTTTAACTGATAATTCCCAAACTTCCCAGTTCCTCACCTTCCCAGAATGTACAACTTACCCACAGTATTTCACCTGAACTCTACTGTGCGGTCCCTATTCCACTCGCTAAATGCCATCACTCGCCACATAGATGGTGCTGTCCCCATTTATGCAATAATTTAATCTATTTACACTCCGTTACACATGACACTGATGCTGAACTATATATATAAAACTACCATAGTCAAATGTGGATTTTATCAGAGCACTGTATATTCTCCAAAGTGAACATTGTAGCTAGACTAAGACCTAGAAGACGAGAGGATCAGGCTGCTGAAGAGGATGAAGGGCTAGTAGTTGACATCTCAGACGAAAGTCAGGAAGAGTTAGGAGAGAGCTTAGATGACGGAGAAAGAGAACCAGAGAAAGACCCAAGTCATGATGACAAACCAGGACCTGCCCCAGCAGAACCTGAGAGAGATGATGATTCAGTTGCTTTGCCTAGTTCTGATGTATCCATTATGCATACGGAAGGGGAAGGAGATGAACTGTTACAAGCCCCTACCGAACAGGAAAGTGACCCTGGTCCTAGTGCTATGTGTGATATTGATTTTTGCAACACCTTCTGCAGACCCAGGCCCTTTCACCAGCCTCCAAGCAGACTTCCCCACAATTGTCTTCTCAGCCCTTGACTGGCCCTTAGAACAGTTCTAAACCAGCTCTTACAAAAGCAAGATTTGACTGAGGGAAGAAAAATATAAGGAAAAAGGAGAAATTATTGCAAACATCACAAAACAATGAGTGGTTTAAATGGGCAATGTATACAGCAAAGGAATCAAGTATGAGTAATCGTACTGTGCAAACTGTCACCTTTGAGAAAACACACAGTGCCAAATCAGCATGATTTGCAAACATTTGACAGACCATACTGGCCTGCTGAATGCTTATCATATTTAGGTAATTCGACAATACAGACAATACTACAACTCATCAGAATGGGGAGAATGGTGCCAACTGGATGTACGAACAGCAACTAGAACGAGGGGGAGACCACTGTAAAGTATAAAGTAGATTACGCACTGGAATATGAGTGTTTTAATAAATCACGTAGCAAACACAATATATTTCTTTCTTTCATTCATTTTTTTTAGTCATGCCAGCTTCTCTGGCTATATTCATGGTGGGAGACAGGTTTATTTTTTTTTTATTTAAATTAGAGTTAAATACGGTGTTTGAGATGAATTTTTCCTAAAAACTTTCAAACTGAATTAAGATTCACTTGATTAAAAACTTTTTCAAAAGTATCAGCTGAATAATACAGGTTCCTCAGTGTAGAGCTTCGACAGTCCAGTAAAATATCTTTAATGGAAAGAAGGTTCTGACAAGATGAGCACTTTGGTGGTTTTTCTCCTACAGATATCATCTACATATAAACTACAGCGGACATCAGAACCAACGACTTTTGCAATGCTATTTATTTTTATATTGACAAGGGTTACTGATAGGATACTTCCTTGAGGTACTCCAAGTTCTTGTCTATGTAGGTTAGACAAGACGTTTGCTATTTTAATTTTAAAAAGTCTGTTCAATAAAAATCTTTCAATAAAGATTGGTAGTCGACCTCTAAAATTCATCTGGTACAGATCCTTTAAAATGCCATGTTTCCGTTTCATGTCATAAGCTTTCTCCAAATCAAAGAAGACAGCTACAACATGTTCTTTTCTGGTAAAGGCATCACAAATGTAATGTTGAAGACAAATAAGGTGATCTGTAGTGCTTCAACCTCTCCTAAAACCACTTATGTGGTGTTTAGATTCCAGTATCCAGACCAGGCAGTCATTTACCATCCTCTCCATTGTTTTGCATAAACAACTGGTTAAGGCCCTGTGACAGAGGGCTCTGTCACGATTGCGGCAGCACTACATTTACACTCACATATAATCCACTATCCACCCATTTTCCGGTTTTCCCTACCCTTGGGTGCACACTAGGGAAGGTTAACGTGCCAGTTGCATACATAACGCACACATATCCACTCCATTACCGCATCCTTCCCCCTTATTCTCTAATAAAAACATGCAGATACCGGATACATTCACCAGTAAATGTTTATTGTACTTAGCTGCATGTCGTGTTGTGTTTTCAGTTGTCTGTGTGTGTTTACATTTACATTTATTCATTTAGCGGATGCTTTTATCCAAAGTGACTTACAAATGAGGAAATACAAGCAAAGCGATATATCAAGCGGAGAATAATACAAGTAGTGCTACTGTACAAGATTTATAATTGTGTGACAGAGAAGCAAAGTGAGCAGTGTAGAGCTGTAAGAGCCAGAGTAAGTTATTTATTTATTTATTTATTTTTAAATAATATGGGGGTTGGCATTTTAGGGGTTAGTTAGGTACTCACGGAATAGGTGGGTCTTTAGCTTTTTTTTATTTTTTTTTTTAAATAGTGACAGATTCTGCGGTCCGGATTGAGGTTGGAAGTTCATTCCACCACTGAAGGACAGTTAGTGTGAAGGTTCTTGAAAGGGACCTTGAGCCATGCTGAGTAGGAACTACTAAACGTCGGTCGTTAATTGATAGCAGATTGCGTGAGGGAACGTAAGCCTTCAGGAGAGAGTTGAGGTAGGAGGGTGCTGTTCCAGACAAGGTCTT
>JANDJT010125359.1:0-10465 GCA_024331685.1 Stegophilus panzeri
ATAATATTGGTAAATGCTTCTTGCATTATGGAGCCGTTTCCTGAGATGCAGAAATTAGACCATGGAGCAAAAAAAAAGTCTTCAAATAGCTATAAATCTTAATATTCTCTCTATATTCACCCCATTTTGCACAAGAGGGAACATGGAACGGAACACGTCCTGAATAGAAATGAAGCGTGACTGCAGGCTGAACATCTTATACACCAGTTACGTCTTAAAACATCTCCCATGAACTGTCACAACCAAACAGTGGAACAGGCAGTACTAATCACACACCACACACACACACACACACACACATAGACACATTTTCAATATTTTTTACATATGTGACTGGTAGGGAAAAAAAAAAACTGGTTCCATATTGTGCATGTTCACAGTCCAGTTTCTTGGATAAATTTCTTTATGTTCATATAAAATACTGATTTTGTATAATGAATGACCGTGATATGGATTACTCATATTAAGTCAGACAGAAGAAAATCTTCTGCTAATCTGTTAATCAATCAATCCAGGCAAGTCTAGTGTATATGGAGTATGTTAAAAAAAAATAAAGGAAAAAAAATTAATTGTAAACCTAAATAAAATAATTTGCTCCAAACAAAAATAATCAATTCAAAATCCAGTTTTATATATATATATAAATATATATATATATATATATATATATATATAAAACAGTTATTATTTACATCCTTAGGTGCCTTTCTGTATAGATGAACAGTTAAGAGATGTAATAACTATTTAAAGTTTTAAGTAAATGACTGATATGTTTTTTTATCAAGTGCATCAGATATGTGTATTTAAACCCTTGTCTACAGTAAAGATTAAACTTATGAAAGATGAAAATTATTATTAACGTTGTTTCTAGTTTTGCAGTATCATATTTTAGCATGGTACCTCAGTAGAACTATAGTTTAGTTATTTACCCTAAACTAGATACTTTGACACTTTATATCAGGGTATACTGGGGTGAAACGTGTTATTTCAGCATCCCAAGCCATTTTGCAAGAAACAAAAGAATCCATTGTGGTGTCTCTTCTCTTCCACTAATTCAGTCAAGCAAGACTCTGATCTAAGAGGAATTGAGTGAGCTTCTGGGTGTTTGTTTGTTTTTTGTTTTTTTAATTCAGCAAATCATTCTCAAACACTGTCACGTTTTGGAGCTTCAGCACTCCTGTTAACTGTTTAAAGGGACTTTGCTCCTTTGAAGAGCTGTGTCTTTTGTGTGGGGGTGGAGACTGGCTTAGCTGCTTTGTATTTTCTTTGGGCCTTTTGCTTTTGGCCACCATATGGGGAGAAAAAACAGCCATATAAGTACTTAAGCAAAGTTTATTTTTGCCCAGGAATTTTCAAGGCTTTGCTTTACTTTAGTGGAAAAACAATAACCACGCAGACGGGATGCTGCGATTATAAGCACTTATGCAAAGTTCATATTAGCAATGGAAATTTTAACCTTGGCATGTCCACGAAGCTGTAGTCCTACATAAAACTTGATGGTTTAGAAATCAACATTCCCTTCCTTGCAAACCCCCCCCCATCTGCTTTGTGCTTCTGTGCTTCAACATTTGGAAACTTGTGTGCTGCAGGGCTGGAGAAAAGCTAAACCACAATGACTGTTTTCATCTTTTCCCCAGACTGCTATCAGTTTGTACTTTTTCAACTCAGTCATTGCCTGAAAAACAAGTCATTCAACAAGTATTTTTCAGATGTAAAATCTCAGTGCATAGATGTGTCTGCTTTTTCATCTTTTAAATGTCCATTAATTATCTACTGTTAAAAAAAAAGACAGCTCTAAACAAGTGTTGTGCTGTGGATTTATTTGAAGAATGGTTCTGGTTTGTGGTTTTTAACTCTATTTCCTCTTGGCCTACAAGCCACAAGTGCTCTGCTGCATTGCACTGCACTGGTAAAACTAAACCATTTTTTTTTTTTATGTCTTAGAAAAAGCATCAATTTTCTCAATATTGAAAGTGGAAGACACTGAATATATCTAGTGCTTTTAGTCATTAATTCGATATTGATAGTAATGACTGAATGTACAGGTTGTCAAGTCATAATTCTGATGTTTAGCAGCACTGATGCTAAAGCCACATTTTGTTAACTTTCAGCAACATTTCTCACTAAAACTGTTGTTTCTAAATTACCTCAGATGTATTTATTTATTTATTTATTTTGTTTGTTTGTTTGTTTCCAGAAAACCCTGTTCACCTCTTGTTTGACCAGTTGACCAAAAATCATTAAATTGACCAGGATGCTCTCTGTGTGAAACATGTCTATTCCTGCTCTTCTATCATATACTGTTCATTTATTAATTCATAATTGTTCTCCTAATTTCTAAAATACATAGGTTAAGGCATAGATAAGTTTAAAAATGTTTAAATTGAAAATATTTGTTGAATTATCAGTTCTTTGAAAATGCTTATACTGTTCAAATTCCTAAAGTTATTACTGACTGTACTGAATTCTTTATGTTATTATGGACACTGTAAATTTGTGTGTAATATTTGGGTATTTTTGTATTTTTTTTCTTCATTTTATCTATTTCTGACTGAGATTGTAGTAATGAATTTGCATCAGGAAATTACTAGTAAATCTGCCCAAGCATGTTTATTTCTGAGTAGTAGCGCTCCAACTAAAGTAATTTATAACTTAGGACACAGTTGGAAATTACTAACAATAAATTCATATTTAAAAAATGATTTGACAACAGCATTTCTGTTGCACAGTCAACAGTTCTGCAAACTGAACTGATGTTCTGTAGAGATGCAGATAATAATATGTAATATAATGAATCCAGGACGAATTTCCATATTATGCTTTTTTTTGTCCCTATTTCTTTTCATATTATGAGTGGTAAATGTGGTGCAATTTGCTGTTCTCCTACAACAAACCCTGATTATTAGATATTCTGAGCCTCCTGTTTTGTTTTATTTACACTGAACATTTTTATATTGTTGATACTTGAGCCAATTAACTGCCTGCTTACATCATTAAGTTGCTTTGATAAGACTGCCAGTGTAAACATGTGGCATGATTTGAATGAGCAAATCTTATTTGAGATTAGAGAAGAGAACAGATATATTATACAATTAAAATTTAAACAAGTGCTTGTTTTGATTATTTGCAGATAAAATATGGAATGCTGAATATTTTGCTATCTATAAAATATATATAAAATACATATATTATTGGGATTTTTTTTTTTTTTAGCTTTTTATGAAACAAGCATGTGTGTGTGTGTGTGTGTGTGTGTGTGTGTGTGTGTGTGTGTGTGGGCAGCACACTGCTGATAAAAGGGGGTGCCGGCTTTTCATGTCAGTCTACAAATTCTCACAGACGTATTCCTTTCACACCACGAGCTCCCAATTCTCTACTATTATGTCCTCCAACATTAATGAGATAAAAAAGCGCACATTATGGCCATTGATGCTCTTCAAATGAATGCTTGTTTTCTGTGTTCTGGACCATCTGTCTGGCACCAGACACAGAGAGCCATGGCCACGGCCATCCTCCCTCCTACATCCATCTATTCATGGGGCTTAACCAGGCGTGCGATGGGCCCAGAATACCAACTACTGGGCCTTCAGTGATCTTCACTGAGAGAGTGGGACCTGCGTGTCTCATCCCCACATCCTGCCCATGGAGGGACACCGAGACATGTTGCCACGGCGACTTGGGAGGTCAGAGGGCCCGCGTGAGAGGTGAAGGGAACACAAAGGGATGAGCAAGGGTCCATCTGGACGAGTGACCTGACATAATTAGATATTAATCCTGCACCAAAGTGTTGCGTGTGTGTGTCTCTGTGTGTGTGTGTGTGTGTGTGTGTGTAGAGTTGGGTACTTGGGGGGGGGGGGTGTCAGCGCTAAACGCTAAGCTGATTAGCCAGGCATGTGTTTGCTGTTGGGCTGAAGTGGGCTTGGTGCAGTGAGGCATTGGATGAGTGTGTGTGTGTGTGTGTGGGGCGGGGGTGAGCAGTGTCTCTGGTATCATCTGTCTACTTGTTTCAATTGACATTTGTAAAAGGGGAGCCCTGAAGAGACGGATGAAGGAAGAGAGGGATGAAGAAGCAGAAGAAGGAGTGACACTCTGAAATGCCAGGGCGGACAGATGGTGGTATGCGGCTGAGTGGGCTTTATGCCAACCTGGCACACAGATGTCCAACAATCACAACACCCTTTAAGCAGGTACAAGACTTAAGAGTGGTGGCAGCGGTTGCCATCTGTGTCCTTAATTCGGCTCACTAATGGTAGTTATGCCATACATTATCCATTTATAACCTCCTACCTCATTTAATCACTCGCATCTACTACAGGTAGTTTTCCTCAAAGTATTTTTACCTATATAATTAGACTGAGAATAAAGATTAGAGCTGTCCTGTAGTGTGCCTTTAGTGATATTAAGTTTATTAACACCATAGCAACAAGTCACAAGCCACTGTCTGCAATGAACTGGCTTAAGTGTCTTTATTCAATTTGGTGACCCTAATGTTTGGGGAAGGACATTTGGAGGATGTCTTGTATAGCTACCAAGAGCAACAGGTCATAGGAAGAAGTATTTTAAATCTGCAATCTGTCTGAATAATTTTGGTGTTTGCATTACCTATCTGTAGTTGTTTCTTTAGATTCCACTGACTTTAGTATTTACACTAACTGGTACTATTTCAGACTCTGAGGAGATTTTCAAAAATCTGTGTGTGTGTGTGTGTGTGTGTGTGTGTGTGTGTGTGTGTGTGTGAGACATGTTTTCACATCTTGGTTCTCAGAAGGTATATCTGACGTCTTTGACCTTGTAGGGACATTTGGCTAGTTCCCACGAGGAAAACTGCTTTTTACAAAAAACTAAACTTTAATTTCAAATAAAAACCAAATGTTTACTTTTGGTTACTGAGGTTAAGGCTAAGGTTAAAAATCTATGTAGACAAAGCATTAATTAGCTGCATTAATAATTATAATTGGAAAGTCCTCACAAGGATTGTATGTGTGTGTGGGTGTGTGTGGGTGTGTGTGTGTGCGCGCATGTGTGTGTGTGTGTGTGTGTGTTGGTGTGCTGTTTGGTATCTCACGTAGTCAAATGAGGTTTAATTTTCATAAGGAAAACAGCCACAGGCGTCACTGCTGAACAATAGCGGGCCTGTTACACAGTGAAAGAGCCGAGTTAAGCACTCTCAGCTGTGCTTACAGTGTCACACTGTTTACCTGCACATTCACACTTGCAGCCTGGGAGCCTCTGTATTTATCTTCGAGGTGTGAAATTTCACTCCTACTTGTTAGTACACATAAAACCTGTACTTATCACAGACAATGATTTTATTACAGGCTGCAGTAGGAGTGTGTTTTTCTGTGAATGAAGCTGATGGAGAGGTGCGCAGTGACAGTGAGTGGAGTCTATTTGAGAGAAAGCTGCAAGTTATTTAGGATGCTCATGCAAAGACAAAACAAACAGAGAGATGGAGAGATGGAAGTGTCACTTTACAGAGAACAGTGGGGAGGTTTTTTCAGTGCATATCTTTCAGAAAGTAACATCCAAATCTCGTTACATGCTTTTTTTTTTTTTTTGGTAAGTTGTAGAAAATACAGGGAATTGCTAATTACACCAGGCTGTAATACAGTGCTGCTGTTTTTACTGAACAGTCCATAGAGGACTTGGAGGAGGTGTTTCTTTCATAGTAAGAGTGACTGCCAGCTGTACTCCTACTCTGCTCACATTAACACTCAGCTTGACTGTATGCCCACCAGGCATAAATCTTAGCCTTTAGTGCGCTCCCTCACCCAGTGCAACAGTTTCAGCCGTATTTTCTGGGATAATTTTTTTTTTTATATAATCCGGTATTTTATATAATACATTCTTGTGACAGTGTAAGACTGTAGAAGTATTATATGTAGTATGTAGAATAGGTGAGGAAAAAAATCTTTACATGAGGTAATCCCCAACCCCAACCTCCACCCACACAAAATATGCCACATGCAAAGTAAAATTTGAAACAGTGTGTTCACTGGTTTAGTACGTGCAAGCACTTCCAGCTGTGTGCATTTATTGCACTTAAATGCAAATGATTTACATTTCACCCAGAACGTCTGGGCAGATGACTGCACTGTGGTTTTAACATGGTTTAGGAAAATCCAGTGGGAGTCATTTGGAGAGAGTGGGCACCAAATGATTAATCACATAATTAATTGAAGAGAATGTACTCCTCTTCTGCTTTCTCTGCAGTTCTGAGAAAAAGTAAATGACAGTTGCTGTGTTTTTGTTGAACTAATTACAGTGTTAGTGATAGTGTATAGATTGGTTTAATATTCATTCACACTTGAACTAACTGTATAGCTTAATGATGGAAGTAAACAGTGCATGCATTCGAAATTGGGAATCAATTAGTTTTATTCTGTTCTTGCAAAAATGTTCATTCATGCAATTATTTAGACAATTTTAGATTAATTTACATACCATCTTTTTTTAAATCATACTTACATATATTCTAAACACATGTACAGGTACAGTATTTCTAGTGTATTTATCTTGTTGGGGTCATTCTTAAAGGAATTACTTACTAAAATTCTAACATGGTTATAAATTTTTATAATGGACAATATGTGCTATCTGATCTATTCGTTTTCCATACCGCTTATCCTACACAGGGTCACGGGGGAGGCTGGAGCCTATCCCAGGGAACTCAGGGCAAAAGGCGGGGGACACCCTGGACGGGGTGCCAACCCACTGTAGGGCACAATCACACACACATTCACACATTATGGACATTTTGGAAATGCCAATCAGCCTACAACACATATCTTTGGACTGGGGAAGGAAACTGGAGTACCCGGAAGAAACCCACAAGGTACAGGCAGATCATGCAAACTCTGCACACACAGGAGGCAGAATAATCACACTCTCTAATCCTTATAGCAAAATATTCTTAAGAAATTAGAACTGTTAACTAATAATTAGCATTTCTCCTATAGAACTGGTTGGTATACTGTAGTTTCCCTATTGTATTTCTAATTTAAAGATTTAAAAACTCAAAAATTATGGAATGCAAATTTCACTGACTCATGTGTAGTCTGAAGAGCAACATGTGTGATTTTATCTCATGCACATGTAAAGTTGCAATCAAAATTATTCAACCCCCATTGCAAATCAGGGGTTTGTCATCATCTTGTGTTTTATGGGATTCTATTCAGGGGGTTGAATAATTGTGAGACTGGAGAAATCATTATAATTTGCATTTTCAGTTTTTCAGAATTTGGGGAAACCACTTGAAGCATTCTTTGTGTTGAACTATTTCAATTGCTTTTGTTTGATTTGTTCATTGCAAACAGCTGAAAGTCTGTACATTTTGACAATAAACCTGATTTGCAGTGGCAGTTGAATCATTGTGATTGCAACTGTACAGCTAAGGGTCAAGCATTGCACCAGCTTTTCAATTTGCTCCATCTATTTAAAAAATGCTTACAAAAAATAGGTCCAACAATTATAGTAAACAGCTGTATGCTTCTGCTTCATTATCAGTTGATTCTTGTTTCATTTTGCCCCTTTATTGCTTATGACCTGAAAGACAACTTTCATTTCCAAAGTTAGGTTAATGAGGAAGAGTGTGTGGGAGAGATAATGACTCGACTGATTATTATGCTCTGTTCTCCTGATAAAGCCTGTCAGCCAGCCTGCACGTTCCACACTAAACAACTGAGTTCACCAAAGGCACCTAATTACCACAAGAGTTGAATATTTAAGTTGGTCCATTGTGTTTAACCCATGACATTGTAAACTATTTAATGTCAATAATAAAACACACACACACATTTTCTCCTGAACATGACATTAACATTATCTATTATAGCTTACATGAAGAATTCAATGACCAATGAAAACTATTCAAACTTAATATGATCATTGATTTATTTAGTTTATATTGATTGAAAGTAAAGTGCCTCCATGTGTTTTGTAGGATTTGCAAAAAGAAAAAGAAAAAAGAAAAAAAAAAGCATGTGGTGTTTAAGTTCAAAGAAAGTTCCAGTAAATAAAAACACATTATGCCAACATTTTCCAAGGCTGATGGAGTAGCTTTTCATCTTCCTCAGGGGCCAGTGTCAATCTGTTGTTTCAGAACATGTGCCTTAACCCTTGCGGTTCTCCCACACACAGCAGAATCAAAGTTAGTTCAACATGAGGCGAGGCCCCTATTCATCTCTCATAACTACTGCCAGACCAGACACACACCAGGACACTATATACACAATGCAGGAATATTAGAAAGTAACCAGTCGATGTCACTAGTAGTATGGTCATTGTTCATATGTGATGAATACAAATAGCATTAGGATGCAATTTATTCATTGTCACTGTGAGCAAACACTCACCAACAATGAGACAAATGGTTATATGGACAACATGGACAACATTAAGTTACCCGTATGAAAAGTGTGAAGACAATGTGGATGTGTCCTTCCCATACAAGGCTTGTATGCTGTTGAGGGGCCACACTATGAAATAAAAATCACATTTCAGATGTTTTTCAAATATGATTATGTGAACAAGCTGTGATCATGTGAAAAACATGTGAAAGTGCGTTCCACGTTCCGAAATTACACCTGTGAACTCAAGTCAAAACTCATCATGTGACCACTACAGTATGTGATCACGTGAAAAAGAATTCATTTTCAGCTGCAGGAAAATCACAACTGAAAAATGAAAACACATGAAATATTAACATGTATATATAAACATAAACATAAATAACTAACATAAATAACTAAATTGTGTGAGGAATCATAGGTGGAAAATAAAGCCACATGCCAAGGATGTGAAAAATGAACACACAGAAATAAATGATTAATGTGTAAAATATCTAAAACAAAAATGTAAGAGAAAAAAAAAAACCCACGTACTACATGTGAAAAGTGTTTGATGTGTGAATGTGTCTAAAACCACAATATTATAAAAACACATGCATTTCATATGTGAATCAGGTGATTGCTCTGTAATGGATCACAGGAGTAGTTCTATCTCTAGAAAAAAAAATCTAGGTTTTTATTGTATATGTAATTGCATGTTGCATTCTGTACATTCGTTTTAACACTCTGTGAATATGTTTCTTACCACACACACACACACACACACACACACACAGAGAAAGAAAATTAGCTGTATCAGAAAGCAGATCAGTCGATGGTGGTGGAGAGAAGAAGATTAAAGCTGTGAGTGACGGCTCTCATCTCTACATAGCGAGTATTCCGGACTTGGGTTTTATAGGGATTACAACAAAACATAACTGTTTATTCAACCTATCTAACCCCACAACACACTCAAATCACCAGTTTTATTGACGTCTGTGTCTGTGTGTGTGCATGTATATCTGTCACAACTCTTAAATCAGTGCAGTGCAGTGCTTCAAAATGTACATGTTCAAATTTGCTAGAGAATAAAAAAAAAAGTTGAAGGCATTTTGTGCAATGATGTGAATTTTGTGATACATCCTATTATATAGATTATAATTTATATTCTGTGACAGGCCGTGTTAAAGGGGTCATAAACATTTATAGTACACGGCATGAACTGTTGTAAAAGCAGCATTCTGATCCTAATTCTGAAAAATGAATAAAGAAGAAAGATTTATTTGACTTTAGTGTGCATTCTTACAGCAGTAATATGGCCTTCGCTGTTTCGCCTCGATTCATTTAGCTTGGGCTTTGCAGCTGCAGCATGCTTCAATACACAATTTGCTGAGTTATATTATGGGATAGTCTTCTTGGGGCCGATTATTGCTATGAATCTGGATGTAGGATATCCCACTGCATCAATTTTACTATGGCTCAAGATTTTCTTTGTGATTAACACACATTCCATTCATGCAGAACTCTCTTTGGAAGAATACAACATTCCAGCACATCAGTCTCCAGTATTGTACACATCTATCATCAATATGAGTGTGGTGAGTGTCAGAGTAACGCAATTTGACCGTGAGAAAACATTTCCTGTCATATATCGTTTGCTTTTAAAAATCATTTCCTCAGCCAGGACCAGACACCATAAACAAATCCGAGCTAGAATTTAAGGTGAACAGTGAACAGAGCTGTGGTACGGCATCACAGGCTGTGTCACTGATCTTGCTTTTTTTCTCCTCTCAGAACCTTAGGTCACAAGTCAGAAGTGATTTATTGAGTTCTGACCTACTCATCTGCAAGGTCTGCTATGCCCTTTTGGACTAAAGCCATCCGTTTCAAAGGACCTGTGCAGCCATGGCGGCCACACTGGTCTGGTCTGTGTGGTCACTCAGGACGAGGTCAAAAGGTCAAAGTGGAGGCTAGTGAAACATGGGCTGTTGATGTGAGAGGCTGGAAAAAACAAACCCAATAAACTCTCCTTTGTGAATTTTTAGCTCATTATATTTGTAACAAATTACCATGCCGACAATTTCAGCTGAACAAATATTATATTTAAAAGGTAGTTGAGTATATATGTAGTATTGACC
>JANDJT010125410.1:0-10462 GCA_024331685.1 Stegophilus panzeri
AACGATAAGTTTGGGCATCAGCATCTTGAACCTGTATGTCCGAAGAGTACAGTTCAGATGATGCAGATCTAAAATTGACCGCATACTCCTCTATTTTTTGCGGACCAGGTAATAACGGCTGTAAAAACCTCCCTCCCTCCGGGAACGGGGTACATGTTCTGTGGCCCCTTTGTCCAAGAGGGATCTTATTTCCTGTGCTAACGTCGGGCTCTGGTCTGTGCTGACTACTGTTGTGAGCACACCTCTGAACCAGGGAGGTCGAGCTCAGAACTGGACCCGGTAACCCTTTTCTATGGTAGACAGAACCATGGAGACACATTTGGCAATAGTTTCCATACTGCCAGACGGTCTTTTAGTGATGTTAACTATTCCACATTCTATTGGACGGAAAGCATCAGATTTTCGTTGCCCTGTGACAGCTCGCTGACCAGAGAACACTGAAAATTTGGGACAGCCATGGCTAGGGGAGGCCCTACAGTAGCACTGGGGGCTAACTGCCCTAACAACCTCATGTCCCCGATACGGCCCTCAGGACCGCTCCTCCTTGTCTGCTTGGCCTTTATGACCATTCTCAGATTAGGCCCAGTAGCAGGCCGCGACTGTGGCCGCCCGGTTCCCCTGGCTGTCTGTGGGGGGTTGGCGGGCTGCCGTACTCGCCTTCTGTGTCTTCCTCGCACTAGCGCTGGCCCGGGTGAACTCAACACAACAGGGAAGGAACTAGTTGAATGCCGCCGTATGTCGAGCTCACTCGGCAGGTCTGCTTGGTAGGCCTGCAAGACAGTCATTGTCTGCAGTGACCCACAAGCAAGACCCACTACTGCATAGGCCTTGCCCACCAATGCCACGGTGGCCTTACATGGCTTGGATGGCAAAGCCGACCCCCCCCTAAATTACCTGCCGTCTATGGAGAGAGGTAGCTTGCAAGCACCTCCTCCACTTTCAGCATAGCTAAATAGCCATGCCGTTCATTCCCAACAGTGGATGAATAATCCAACATCGTGGGATTATAAATAAGGTTTATGCATGGTTTTTCCACAGAAGCCTGATATTTTGTCATGCACTTCTGGAAAAAGGGGAGTTTTCTGCAGTGTGAGGGATTCACTTTCACTGGGGAGAAAAAACATTTTTCAGCCTTAGTAATCACTTCAAGCATCTCTTTATATGCTGCTCTCAGTTTTTAGCACATCCTGGCTCCTCGGAGTCAGAGAAGAATTATTATTTATTTTTAATTTTGTTTGTGTGTGTGTTTTTTATTTCTTTATTATTTTTTTTGGGGCTTTCCATCGTGGAAGGATTTGTCGTGACGCGAGCTCCAGCGGCCGCCCAGATCCGCGAGGCTCTGAAACCCAACTCGCTTTGGTTTCCGAGAAGAGAGTACGTCGCGAGCGGAGCTGCCTAATGTAAGGCGTTATAATGCGCACGCACTTAATTGCCACGTCACCTGATCACAGCAGACCTATAAATAGACATGATTTTACACAAGCTTCAGATGCCGGTCATGCACGAGGGCGCTCCCATAGTGTTATGCTAAAAGCAACGTGGAGTTCCCTTCGAAAGGGAACTAAGGTTGGTGATGGAAGTGGTATTAGGGAGGCCAGCAGGGGGTTCTCAGCCGGTGGTCCGTGTGGGTCCTAATGCCCCAGTATAGTGACGGGGACACTATACTGTAAAAAAAAACAAAAAAACAGCACTGTCTTTCGGATGAGACGCTAAACCGAGGTCCTGGCTCTTTGTGGTTAGTAAAAAATGGTGAAATTCCCCCCTTGGCCCCTTTCTATCATGGCCCCCTAATAATCTCCATTCCTGAACTGTCTACATCACTCTCTCCTCTCCATTAATAGCTGGTGTGTGGTGGGCGTTCTGGCGCACTAACGCTGCTGTCACATCATCCAGGTGGATGACTGGTGGTGGTTGAGGAGACCCCCCTCCTTTTAACTCTAATGAATTATTATTGTTTAGGTAAACACACCTGTGAACACCTGTTAACACCTATGACGATGCTGTTATTAAATTTTTTGGTTTTGTATACCTCTGGTTTTAATGGTTTTAAGGGATTTGTGTAGAAGGTTGCTTTTAGCTTTCTGTAGTGTATGAACACAATGTAGAATAATTGTGAGTTTCACCTATTGTGGTTATTCTTTTAAAATGGCTACCTTGTTTGTGAATGCATTTCCTTATTTCAATCTCTACACCATCCTATGTGTGCTTAAGGTGGGCTGGGCAATAGGGCCGGGACGCCTACTGAAACACCTGCAAACCATCCATCAGAACTCCTTATATCACTGTCCCACTCTTAATCAGGTAAAAACACACCTAAGGGCATATTCCATGTAGTCTGCTTACTTGTCATGTGTCTGATGGCAAGGAATCCCAAATATACAGGACACTAAGGAATTTGACTAAATAAAGATATGGCAAGAAAAGAACATACAGTTGGTTCCCAAACTGGGGAGCACGACCCCTGGGGGGGCACGGAGTTATAATAAGGGGGGTGCGGCAAGGCTAAGGAATAGTGCACAGTCAGCAGATTTTTATGTAAAAAGAAATCTCTTCAGGGTGACGCAAGACCCCACTGTGAAAGTATCTTGCTTATTATGCAACTACTTGCCGCATAAGTAAGTAATTGAACACAAAATATAAATATCCTTATATTTTATTACCTCAAAATGACTTACAGTACCTGCTCGAGTGGTCTGGTACAGACCACTAGATGGCGTGATTGATGAATCAGAAATGAGTATTGCAGGGAGCCGAGTAAAATTCTAAACGAGTGATGCATAGTTCTTGATTTGAAAAGACTGCAAATGTAAAGCAGAAGTTGAATCTACTTCAAACGTCACAACAAAAAGAAAGACAAGAAAACATGAGGCATATCTTGCAATCGGATTCAGCAGTACAGCGGTGGGTGATGGAGAGACCACAGTGTGTTGTGTGCCCCAAAACATTAGCGTCTGACAGTACGAAGCCGAACAAGTTAAGACAGCACTTAGAGACGTCGCATCATAAACACAAAGACAAGCCAGTTGATTTTTTCAGGAGAAATAAAACTACTCAACTGTCATGCACAGCAGAGTCGCTTTACTAAAGCAGCATCTGTGCCTTCAAATGCCTTCAAAACTCGGCTCCTACAAAGTGGCCTACAGAGTAGCTCGGTGGAAGAAGCCTCACACTACAGCTGAGGAATTAATACTTCCTTCTGCTATTGATTGCTATTGTCTGAACTGAAGTGGCAACTATATACATGTAATATAACAATAAATTGACTAATTAAATTCTCGCCTGTTAAATGAGTCACTCCGTTCTAATCATGTTTTGTTGTTTTAATCTGTTTTGTTTATTGTTCTTTTTCTATTGCAACATACATTTTCAGACTAGTTGTGTTTGTAGGAGGCTGTTGCTGTGGCTTTTGAGAGGGAATATGAATTTTTTGGCACAGAGGAAAGCTACTTCAAACAGCTACCCACACAGCTCCAGGCCAAACGGCTCAGGCTAGCTGAGTGTCTGAAGAGCATAGGGTTACAACCCTTCCTGCCCGAGGGTGGCTACTTCATGATCACAGACATCTCCTGCCTGAGTGAGTCCTCATTTCCATACATATACACTGCCTGGCCAAGAAGTCACACACTCTAAAATTTAGTTTCACCACCTTTAGCTTTGATTACAGTGCGTAGCATTGTTTCGACAACCTTGTGCAATGTGACAGTTATTTCCATCCAGAGCTGCATTAATTTTTGGCCGAGATCTTGCATTGAGGATGGGAGAGTCGAACCACTCGGTAAAGTATTCTCCAGCACATCCCAAAGACTTTGAATTGGGTTAAGGTCAGGACTCTGTGGTGGCCAATTCATTTGTGAAGATGATTCCGCGTGCTCATTTGAGCCCGATGAATCTTGGCATTGTCAACCTGGAATATGCCTGTGCCATCAGGGAAGAAAAACATCCATTGATGGGATCAGCTGGTCATTCAGTACGATTCATGTACTCAGCTGACTTTGTTTTATGCTTCATTTTAGCATAATGTCGCTGAGCCTAGACCTGACCAATTGGAGCAACCTCAGATCATAACACTGCCTCCAGTGGCTTGTACAGTAGGCTCTATGCATGATGGGTGCATCACTTCATGTGCTTCCGTTCTTACCCTCATGCACCCATCATTTTGGAATAGGGTAAATCTGATTCATCAGACCACATGACCTTTTTCCATTGCTCCACATTCCAATCTTTGTGCTCCCTAGCAAATTTAAGTTGTTTTTATCTGATTAGACTCACACTGATTAGGCCACACAGCAGTTTATTCCCAATCTTGTAAGTTCTCCTCGCATTGTGCATGTGGAAATGCTCTTACTTTCACTATTAAACATAGCCATGAGTTCTACTGTCGATTTTTTTACGATGTAACTTCACCAAGCATTTTAAAGATCTCTGATCATGATCATTCAAGATTTTGAACATTCATTTTTCCCACCACATTTCTCCCTCAAAGTTGACAGTTCACCATGCTCCTTCCAGGTTTTAATAATGCGTTGGACAGTTCTTAACCCAATTCCAAGAATTAGTTGTGATCTTTGCGTGATTCAGGACAATAATTTGCCCCTTCTGAAACACAGTAACATCTTTTCCACAATCATGGGATACGTCTTCTGACATGGTTGTTTAAGAAATGAGAAGCTACACACTGCATCCGGTAGGTTTAAAAGAATTGTTGCCATCTGAAACATATTAATTAATTATAATAATAAATAAATAAATATTACAATAAATAAATAAATATTACAATAAATAAATAAATAATGACATTAATTAATTCATTATGGAATCATAGGCTCTTAAGTATTTGCTTATTTAAATCCAAACAGCAATCTTTTTTTTTTGGCCAGGCAGTGTACGTATACAGTGGAGTAACAAATTAAGCCAAGATGTACAAGATAATACAGGAGCTCAGTACAGTAAGGGCTAATAAACAAACAGAGTGTAACACAACCAATTAAAAAAATACAGTTTCATATAAAATGTAACAAAAGTTAACCACACAGTACCAGCTAATTACTCACTAAGAGGAGTAACATAATGATAAACTAGATGTTATCTTTTGTATTTACATATCTCTTCACAATCCCCAAGCACGTAGCCACTGAATTTGACTTCAGAAGATAAAACCTTGCCTTGATTAATTTTCAAAAATTGCAGGAAAACTTTCTAGCAGTTGTCATCAAGTTAGCAACTACAATAACTTTCCTAGCATTAAAAGGAAAGCAGCTTGGTAGGAAAGATTTGTAAACAGTGGACACGGACTGTTAAGACACATACCCAGTATTAAATGTGTTGTGTCTCTCCTGTAGTGGTTGACCTGAATGACACTCCAAGCTCCACGGACGAACCCTACGACTACAGATTTGCCACCTGGCTTATTAAAGAGAAGGTAGATGTAAATCACACAACTTTTACCTTTTCAAAGTGATGCCTGATTATTTATTGTAAAATTAACCGGATTTGTTTTGTTTGTTCTTTCAGCGTTTGGGTACTATCCCTGTATCTAAATTTTACAGCCAAGAAAGCAGAGCAAATTTTCAGAACTACATTAGATTCTGCTTTGTCAAGGTAATTTGTTGCTTACGATACCCTATATGTCCAAACGTATGTGGACAGCTGACCAGCACACCCATACAAGAGCCTTCCACAAAATGTTTGGCTAGAATGTATGTTGTAGCAATACTGTTTCTCTTCCCTGGAACTATGGGGTCCGAACCTGTTCCAGCATGACCGTGACCCTGTGCAAAAAGAGGTCCATAAAGACCTGGTTTGCCGAGGTCGGTGTGAAAGAAAATGGGTGGCCTGCACGGAGCCCTGACCCAAACCCAACTGAACACCTTTGGGATTAATTGGAATGCAGAATGCACCCCAGGACTCCTCGCCTGACATCAGTGCCTGACCTGACTCGTGCTTTTTTGGCTGAATGAGCAGAAATCCCCACAGACATGCTCCAAAATCTAATGGAAATCCTTCTCAGAAGAGTGGTTGCTGTTACAGCAGCAAAGGTGGGACATACACCATATTAATGCCCATTGTTTTGCAGTGAGATGTCCAACACCTATATGGGTGTGATGGTCAGATGTCTACATATTTTTGCCCATATAGTGTATAATAAATAATCTGAATAATACATGGAAAATAAAGCAATTGGTGCACATTAGATTTTAGTTAGTAAAGCTCCACTCATGTACCTTGCCAGTACCTTGTACTTTACTTTTTAATATTCTTCCTGATAAATTTTAATTGGTTTAAAATCATACCAGTCCAGTGATTTAAAAAAAAGTATTTGTTTATGTCATACATATATGTGTAGACAGTATGATAAGTATGATTTCATCATGCTGGGACATGGAACGCCACCTAAATATTAAATATTAATATTTGTTCTTTTTCTTTATAAAAAAAAGGATGACTCCACCCTCAAAGCAGCTGAAGACATTCTGAGACAGTGGAAAAACCAAAAATAGATGGAATCATATGATTCTGCCCAAAATGAGCTTTGCCAATCAAATTGCTCCCATATACCATTATAGAAATTATTCTATTAGAAACTTCATTTAATGATCATTTGTTTTATCTGTGAATATAGGTTTAATATGACTTTAGTGCTCCACCCACATTATCTTGCTGTTTTTGTAGCTACAAGTGACCTACATTTGTTTTTTACAAATGATTCCACATATTGTATTTGACTGTATGTAAATGAAAGCTTGTCCTTTAATTTACATAGAGTCATGTAAAAAAAAATAAGTTGGCTTTTTTGACATATTTGGACAAGCAAACATTTGATTATCTTTGAAACAGTGCCTATTAATAAAGTTGATATTCTTGAATAAAACCACAAGGACAAATAGCTTTTTCAATCATTTATTCAACAGAAATATTAATAGATGTGATATTCTACTGCGGAAAAGTAAGTACACCCTTGGCCTCAGAAGCTGGTATTGACCCTTTTAGCAGAAATTGTTCTGTTAAAGGGGGCAACTTCTTGTAGGCACTTTGCATAATTGTCCACCAGTCTCTGACATTGGCTTGCTGGAATTTTTGGCCACTCTTCCACGCAATATTTGTTCAGTTGCAAGATGTTTGAAGGTTTTCTTGCATGTACTGCCCGTGTCAAATCCCCCTACAACATTTCAATGGGATTCAAATTCGGGCTTTGACTAGGCCATTGCATACCCCTCCATTTCTTCTTTTTGAGCCATTCCTTGGTGGATTTGCAAGTATGCGTATGATCATTATCCTGTTGAAAGGACCACTTTCAGTTCAACTTCAACTTTTGGACAGATGGCCTCACATTATTTTCAAGCACTCTTTGATATGATGCAGACTTCAAAGTGTATCAATGAATGCAAGCTGTCCAGTCCCTGAGACAACAAAACAACCCCAAACCATAACATTTGCTGTCTTTGGTCAGCGCCAAACATGTCTGCTGTTACTGTGGCCAAAAAGCTCTATCTTTGATTCGTCTGAGCACATTATTCCAGAAGGCCTGGTCTTTGCTTGTATGTTCATTGGCAGACTGTAGTCGTGCTCTAATGTTCTTTTTAAACAGCAACCGCTTTTTCCTGGCACACCTCCCATGCAGGTCAAATTTGTGCAGTTTCTTTCTGATTGTAGAAGCATGCACTTTGACACCAACAGTTGCAAGACTTATTAGCAGATCCTGTGATGAAATTTTGTGGTTCTTGGAGACTTCTTTTTGCATCAGATAGTCTGCTCTTGGGCTGAATTTGCTGGGACGGCCAGTCCTGGACAAACTGGCAGTTGTTTGAAATCTGCACCATTTGTAGATTATGTTCCTTACAGTGAATGATGTATTTCAAATAATTTGGCGATCTTTTTAAATCCCTTGCCAGACTAATAGGCATCCACAATCTTTAGATCTTGGCATGATGACACCACACACCTCAATAACAAAGGGAACACCAGACACTAGATATGAGAGGGGTATAAATAAGACAGGTTCCACTTGCAAGCCCTAAAGAGGTTCTAATCACTGGCACCCAATCTTCAACACCTGATTTGAATTTTATGGATTTGAAGGTGTGATAAACATAGGGATGTACTTAGTTTTTCCATGCGACTGGTCTGTTTTTTTGTTAATTTTAAATGTGAAAATTACTACAAAATGTAAATTTTATGTATTATTTGATAGTGTGTCAACTTTATTAATAGGCACTGTTTCAAAGAGGATCAAATGTTTGCTCGTCCAAATATGTAAAAAAAAAAAAAAAAAAACCCAACAACAACAATTTCCTTGGAATGTACTTATTTTTTCACATGACTTTGTATTTGTAGAGAAAAGGAAACATGTAAGATTTAAACACCATATTGCTGTGCATATATAAGGATTTGTAATAGAATAGAAATAAAGCATGTGCACAGTTACAGAGGAGATACTCTCCACTGCACCACTGAGCCACCAAAGTAGTTTGTGATGCCATATTAGTTTACAGTTTACACAAACAAGTAGTTTTCATTTAGAGGAGAAGCAGCCAAGAGTGTTCAAAGCTTCATCAGGAATACTGTTAAGAGTTTAAAATGTAAAACAGTTTTGATTTGTTTGAAATTTCTATTGGACATTGTTAATTACATGTGTGTCTTTTCATAGTATTAATGTCTTCATAATTGTTTTAAAATAGTGAAAATAAAGAAATCCGTTTTTGAGAAGTTGTGTCAAAAAAGTGAAAAATAAAAGCTCAAATATGCTGGGCTGTGATAATAAAAGAAAAAGATTTATTATTAGATCAAGACCCTGAAGATGATGTACAGAGTAAATGCAGACAGACATGAACAGCCAAACACACTATAATTAGCTATTAGACTGGATATAGATGCATGCTACTTGGCCAAGTCACATGAACAGCGGGTGGATAGAATGTAACTGAGGAGAAAATTGCTACCAAGAAGTGGACATAATGACAATAATGTACTACAGCATTACATTCAAAATATTTTTTTCTCCACATATTTTCCATGGTAGCATTCCAAATGTTTGGTCTAGCAGTCATAGAGTGCACTCAATATGATGCACAATGCTATGTTACAACCTATGTAGAAAGCATAAGTAATGAACAGGAATCCATTTGGTATTCAGCCTAATTGCTTGTTGGCTTGTTGCCAAGTATTCTTGCATGATGAAGTAGGTATATGTTGAGTTGTAGGCCTCATAAATGCAAAGTGTGGCAAACTCAAAGTCCAACATACTTCTACAGCTCCTTTATAAACCACCTTCTCAACAGCTACTGGGCAATATGAATACCTGGTGAAGCCATATAGCCTGGCCAGTGTAAATGCAGTATTCCAGTCTTCTATAAACTGGGTGCTCAATGACATGCTCCATTGGTATGCAGTGGTTTACACTGATGACAACTTGGTGTATTCCCACACATCTCTTCAAGGGTTCTCAATGCCAACTCACCTGCTAAAAACATCACTCTGTCACAGATCTGATTTTCTGATCTGCCTCTGAGGTGGGAGGGGTTGTGTTGTCACAGAGGCAAGGAGTCCCGGTTCTTTTAAAAGAAACTCTCCTACTAAAAGGAAATATTATGTCGGTAACCGGAAACTCCATCAATCAATTCTCCACTATCCATCATTGAGCCCATCTGCTTGGTTGCTCCCATCCTTTGGGAGATAGGAAATCTCTGAGGTAGCAGCAAGTAACCCTAGACCAAGTGATCACCGGAGAAGGTATATATCCCAGTGGCCAGCTAGGGCAAGGTAATTATATGGGCATACATATTCATCCCTATACCCTCTGCCAACCAAAAGAATGTTCTTCAGCATCTGCTCAAGGCTGTCAGATTCCTGAACACTTTGCTGCACCACTTCAAAAATATCGCCCCGGGATCCAAGTAACACCCTCCACCCCACTCCAGACACTTTAAATCGTTAAAGACGCACATGTCACTTTCCTCATTTACTGAAATGGCATGTTTATGGGCGCACAGTGGCTTAGTGGTTAGCACGTTCGCCCGTTCGCCTCACACCTCCAGGGTTGGGGGTTTGATTCCCGCCACTGCACTGTGTGCGGAGTTTGCATGTTCTCCTCTGAGTTTGCTACGGGGGTTTCCTCCGGGTCCAAAGATATGCATGGTAGGTTGATTGGCATGTCCAAAAGTAGTCCGTAGTGTATGAATGTGTGTGTAAATCTGTATGCGATTGTACCCTGCAATGGATTGGCACCCTGTCCAGGGTGCCCCATGCCTCCTGGGTTAGGGTTAGGGTCTTGTTCAATTGGATTCAAGTCAGGTTATTGACTGGGCCATTCTAACGCCTTGATTTTTTTCTCTGAAACCAATTGAGAGTTTCCATTGCTGTATGCTTTGGATCATTGTCCTGCTGGAAGATCCACCCACGTCTCATCTTCATCATCCTGGTGGATGGCAGCAGATTCTTCTCAAGAATCTCCCGGTAAAGGGCTCCA
>JANDJT010125431.1:0-10462 GCA_024331685.1 Stegophilus panzeri
GCTACAACAGTAGAAGGCCACATTAGGTGCCACTCCTGTCAGCCAGGAACAGGCACACACTCACCCAAAATGGACAGCTGAAGACTTAAAAACAAATCATCTGCTCTTTTTCCAGTCTTCAGCTGTTCAGATCTGGAGAGTCTGTTCTCATGATTTTATCAGATTCTTGTTCTTGGCTGACAGGAGTGGAACCTGATGTTGTATTCTACTGTTGTAGCCCAAGCACGTCAAATTTGGGGAAAAAAACTATTTAAATTCTTACTATTATGTAGCATTTGCTCTGAGACTGATTAAGTGTTGAACTGCACTCTAATGTCTGCTGATAATCCTTTCCAGCAGTCCATTTATACCAGATACAGAGAGCACCACAAAACCATCTGGATCTGATACCGAAAGGTGAGTATTTTTCTTTGACTCCTTCACTGAAGCTATTCAAAAACTAACTGCAAGCTAAGGCAGAAATCAGCCATCATGTTGTCCATCACATTGTTCTATTCCAACGAGGACTACTGTGCCACAGCAGAAATTCAACCAATCAAAAATCAAATGATTTTTTTTCATTGGACACAAGCTACATAGCTCCACTATTTAACAATAAACTTCACTCACCATCGACTTTAATAGGAACACCTGTGCACCTGCTCATTTATGCAATTACTCAATCAGCCAATTATGTGGCAGCAGCAAAATGCATGATGTCATGCAGATCCATGTCAAGAACTTCAGTTATTGTCTACATCAAACATCAGATTTAGGAAAAATGTGATCTATGTGACCTTAACTGTGGCATGGTTTCTGGTGCCAGATGGGCTGATTTGAGTATTCCAGATACTGCTGATCTCCTGGGATTTACATGCAAAAAACATTGAGTGAGCTACAGTTTCTTTTCAAAGGGAACTCCATGTTGCCTTAGCACAACACTATGGGAAGCGCCCTCGCACGTGACCGGCATCTGAAGCTTATGTATCATCATGCCTGTTTATAGGCCTGCCATGATCAGGTGACGTGGTAATTAAGTGCGTTGTGTGATATATATATATATATATATATCAGTGTATATACGGCACCTGTGAACCATGCCATCACCCATATTATCTTCAGTGAGACTGCATGTTGGTCGTTTGTGTAATGCTCGCAAAAAGATGCTTCATTTCCTCTCTATCTTTTCAAAAAAGAAAGAACATTGTCTTTACTTTTCTGTCCCTTTATAAAAAGAGAATAAAAAAAGAATTCAGGAAGTGTATTACGCCCTGCTCTCGTTTCATCACGGGGGGTGGACACTTTCTGTGTGAAGTGTTTAGAGATGGAGCATGCCACAGCATCCCTCGAAGGGTCTGACTGTGAGCATTGTGAATGCTTTACAGTTAGGCAGCTCTGCTCGTGACTCACTCTCTTCTCGGCTGAAGGAAGATGGGTTTCAGGGCCTCCCGGATCTGGGCCGGCCGCTGCCGAGGCAGCTATTTGGCTCAGGTCCTCAGCATCTTGTATGGATTTGGAAGAGGAGCCGGAGATGAGCACTGCTCTATCTCTTGCTCTGTCTTCCAGGTCTGGCGCTCTGCCTGACTTTGGAGCTCACGTCGCAACTCCTCCTTCTGCTATGGAAAGCCAAAACACCCTCTCTGACACAGATGAGCCGGCAGAGGGTGCCAATGCACCAAAAACAGAGAGCAACTCTCAAGCATATAAAGAGCTGCTTGAGGTGATTACTAGGGCAGTTGAAAAACTAAATATAGACTGGCCTGGGGAAGAGGAAGTGGCTTGTAGCAGGCTGGATGAGCGCTTCCTCCCCAGTGAAAATAAATCTCACTCACACCGCAGAAAACTCCCCTATTTTCCAGAAGTTGATGAGGAAATATCACGCATCTGGGGGAAACCATACACTAGGCGTGTTTATAACCCTGCGATGTCTGATTACTCGGCCATTGTGGGAAGTGAGCAGCATGGCTATTTAGCTATGCCGAAGGTGGAGGAGGTGCTTGCGAGCTACCTCTCTCCATCAATGGCAGGTAATTTAGGGGGGGCAGCTTTGCCTTCCAAGCCATGTAAGACCACCTCGCCATTGGTGGGCAAAGCCTATGCGGCAGTGGGTCCTGCTTTTGGGTCACTGCATACAATGCCAGGGTTGCAGGCCTACCAAGAAGAACTACTGAGTGAGGTCGACACTAGGGAGGGAATTGGGCCTGAGGCAGTGCAGAGCTGCACCGCGCCACAGATTAGTCTCTCCGGGCAACCAAGCAAATGGCCCATCATATCGGCCATTCAATGGGTAGCTTGGTTGCGGCGGACAGGCACCTATGGCTCAACCTCTCATGGATGGGGAACAGAGATAATGTCTCCTTGCTGCATGCCCCGTTAAACCTTTCGGCCTGTTTGGCGGCATGGTTAATGCCATCGCTGACAGGTTTTGCTAAGCAAAACAGCAAACAGTGGCATTCAGCCAGTTCCTTCCCCGTCGTGTCGAGTTCGCGGAGCCCGGGCCATGGCTAGTGCCAGGGAGGCACAGAAGGCAAGTGTGGTGGCCTCCATCCCCCCTTGGAGAGCCAGGGGAACTAGGTGGCCACAGTCGCAGCCTGTTAATAGGCCTGATCTGAGAATGATTATAAAAGCCAAGCAGGCAAGGAAGGAGCGGTTCTGATGGGCCACGGAGGGACGTATCAGGGGACATGAGGTTGTTAGGGCAGATAGCCCCAAGTGCTACTGTAGGGCCTCACTTAGCCAAGGCCGTGCCAAATTTTCAGTCTTCTCTGGTCAGCAAGCTGTCACAGGGCAACGAAAATCTGATGCTTTCCCTCCAACAGAACGTGGAAAAGTAAATGTCCCTAAAAGACCATCTGGCAGCGTGGAAACTGCTGCCTAATGTGTCTCCATGGGTTCTGTCTACCACAGAAAAGGGTTACCAGGTCCAGACCAGATTGCTCTGCTTCCCCAAGTTCTAGTGAGAGTTTGCTAAGACCGTCTATGTCCTCTGCTAGTAGCACCTTATTGGCCAGCTCCAATATGGTTCTCTGAGACATTATCCCTGCTAGACAGCACTCCTTGGGAGATTCCCATCCACAGGGATCTACTGTCTCTACCCGGAGGGCTGATTTATCACCCTCGGCCAGAACTATGGAAACCGTGGGTCTGGCCCTGGAGGGGAACCAGCTCATAGACTCTGGTCTCATAACTGAGGTTGTAGAGACCATGTTGAATGCTAGAGCACTATCCACGATGAAATTGTATTTGCTCAAGTGGTGACTTTTTGTCTTGTGGTGTGAGGAACATCAGCTAGACCCAGTGAACTGCACAATAGCTACAGTCCTGGAGTTCTTACAAGGACATTTCTCAGTGGGGATGGCTTATTCTACAATCAGGGTCTATGTGGCTGCGATTTTGGCGAGCCACGCTCCTATTGAAGGAGCCTCTGTGGGGCACCATCCTCTACCTTTGAGGTTTATGTGTGGAGGTGATGATGTGTCAAAGCAGTGCGTCTCTAATTGGATAGTGGAAGCAATCTCTATCGCTTATGAGGGACACGGTCTCGCTACTCCTCTGGGCATAAGGGCTCATTCCACTAGGGGGGTCGCCTCCTCGAAGGCTTTGTCCAAAGGGGTACCCTTACAGGATGTGTGTGCTGCTGTGGGATGGTCTACACCACACATATTCATTTGATATTACAGTCTGGATATTCATTCCGCCCCGGGCTCGAGTGTCTTGCAGTGACCCTCGGGTTTGGGCCTTTGTGAATAGGCCATACACTCCGTATGACGGAGTGGGTATTCTCATTCCCATAGCGTTGTGCTAACGCAACGTGGAGTTCCCTTTGAAAGGGAACATCTGGGTTACACATGTAACCCTGTTCTCTGAGAAGGGAATGAGATGTTGCATAGCTTTGTCATAGCTGGGCAGGCCTGTGAATTGCATCTTCGCTTCAGATAATGGAGGCTGATGGCGGGTTCACAGGTGCTGTATATATATCACACAACACGCTTAATTGCCACGTCACCTGATCATGGCAGGCCTATAAATAAGCATGATGTTACACAAGTTTCAGTTTCCAGTCTCACGTGAGGGCGATTCCCATAGCATTGGGAAAACAAACTATTTAAATTCTCACTATTATGTAGCATTTGCTCTGAGACTGATTAACTGTTGAACTGCACTCTAATGTCTACTCATAATCCTTTCCAGCAGTCCATCTATACCTGGTACAGGGAGCAACACGACTCCATCTGGATCTTATACTGAAAGGTGAGTGTTTTTCTTAAATTCCTTCACTGAAGCTATTCAAAATCTGCAAGCTGATTCAGAAATCAGCCGTCATGCTGTCCATCACATTTTTCTATTACCATGATGACTGCTGTGCCACAGCAAAAATTCAACCAATCAAAAATTATTATTTTTTTTTCATTGGACACAAGCTAAATAGCTACTGTAATTAATAACGTACTTCACTCACCATCGACCTTAATTGGAACACCTGTACACCGGTGTGAACTTAACCGTGTCTGATGGTTGATATATGAGACCACCACTGTATTGTTGGTCACAACTAACACATGGTGACCACTCAACTGAGGAAGAAATGATTTCAGTGCTAGGAACACAGCCTGTATTTCTAAGCGATTTATATGCCACTCTAGATGAGGGCCACTCCAGAGACCATGAGCTGGACAACTGTCTAAGAGTGTCATTACTGTCTAGCGATAAGGAGATGCCCCTAGAGGGTGATCCAATGCTAGAAACCAGGGACACCTCCAAATTTTCAAAGCATGTAGACATGGTCTCTTGACACTGATTATTCTTAGGGGTTTCATCCTCGGGCACAACCCCTAACATTTCAGCCACCACTGAAATGGTCTCATGTGCAATAGTCCCAATGGTATGCTGTTGGCTGCTGCTGCCATAAGCACTAAGAGTCTCTCATAGAGATTGGAGGGAATGCCCAGACCCAGCTTTATCTTTATGTTGATAGGATTGACCCTACACATGTTGGGGATAGATACGCCCTCATCATAGTGGAATCCCATATAACTCCTAGAGAAGTCATCCTCTGCACTGGAGATAGCATGTTTTTTCTTGGGGTTCAACCTGAGCCCCAAGCTCCTCATGTGGGTGAGAACAACACCTCGATGTTGAATTGCCAACTCCCTGGATCGTGCTAGGATTATCCAGTCATCCAGGTAGTTTAGTACATGGATGCCCTGGAGTCGCAAGGGAGGCAGAGCGGCATCCATGCACTTCGTGAAGGTGTGAGGGGATAAAGCTAAACTGAAGGGAAGAACCTGATATTGGTATGCGTTGCCTCCAAACATGAACCTCAGGAACCTCCTTTGACTGGCCAATATTTGTGGAAATATGCATATTTTAGATCTATTGTCACAAACCAGTCCTCGAACTGAATATGTGGAATGATAAGTATGAGTGTCAACATCTTGTCCGAAGAGTATGGTTCAGATGACGCACATCTAAAATTGGCCGCATAATCCCATCTTTTTTGTAGGCCAGGAAATAACGGCTGTACAAACTCCCTCATAGGAAGGGGTACATGTTCTATGGCCCCTTTGTCCAAGGGGGATCTTACTCCCTGCACTAACATCTGGCTCTGCTCTTTATTGGCTACTGTGGTGAACCGGGGAGGTGGGGGTCGGAGGGGGGGATTCGAGGTCTGAACTGTACCCAGTAACCCTTTTCTATGGTGAACAGAAACCATGGAGACACATTTAGCAGTAGTTTCCACGCTGCTAGATGGTCTTTTAGTGATGTTAACATTTCCACATTCTGTCGAAGGTAAAGCATCAGATTTTCATTGAATACGGCTGGTGAATGGTTTTCCCCTGAAGCGCAATATTTTGCCACTTCTGGAAAAAAGGGGAGTTTTCTGTAGTGTGAGGGAGTTTTAATTTCGCTGGGGAGAAAGCTCTTGCCCAGCCTAAATTCAATAGTGAGTTGGCGAATTGAGAAAAAATATATATAATGGCAATTATCATATATATTTCTTTTTTTTGCCAAATGTTAAAATAAACCGTTTAACACAAACTTAATGTCTGGTCAATATCAACTCAATTCTTTTCACATTCAAACATGGATTACCTTTGTACCCACAACATAAGAAATATACACAAAATCCATTACACACAAAATACATCCATCATCTTTTGACCTAACAACTGTGGTGATTTGTCCTACAGTTTAAAAAAATTGCCATTATGATAGTTTATGATGTTTAATACCAAATTCTTGAGCATTGAATTTCTTTGCTTAATGAAGTTGAACCTCTTAGAATTTCATTACTATTGCAGTTATACAAATATAATTTACCTAATATTAATGGCAGCATTTCATCCATGAACATAAAATATCCTATCTTAAGCCAGTTCTTTGTAGTTAATTCACACAGGCAGCTGCTCTTCTGCCAAACCCTCATGTCATCAATGGTATGCCAGCTTACACCATCCAACGCCTTCTGGACTCCTGATGGGTTTGTGGTAAAATGCATTACCTGGTAGATTTTTAGTGGTTTGGCCCTGAAGAATGATAATGGGAATCAGCTTCTCACATTTTGGATCTCAATACAACCTTCTGACAGGGGGGCCTCTGGGGGAACAAAACATTCAAAAACCATAGAATTTTAAATTGTTGTGTAGTGAGTTGGTGAAACAACTTATAAAGGAAATTACTGTATATTTGTTTCAAACCTTATAGAGGTTTAACATAACAGTATATCACAAAATGAATGTCCAGTCAATGCTACTTCAACTCTGTGCACATACATATGATTTACCCAGTATAGGGGCGCATTTAATATATGAACAGTAAATATAAGTAATATTCAACAATTGACTGATTGAATCTGTTCCAGCATGTCAGTGTCCCTGTGACAAGATTTTAATGAAAGAACTAGAGAAATTGGAGCTACAGTTCTACTGCTGTAAAATATAAAAAGACTGCACAGAGCACTGGTACATAGAGACCAAAATTAATTTGCTTTCTTTTTCTCTCTGTTTAGCTTTTACCTGTTGGCTGTGACCTCGCAGACTGTAGGGGGCACCACTGAGACATTGTGTATCACAGTCAACCCCTCTGAACCTGTTTCACTGGAAGTGAACCTGGAGTATAACCAAAAGAGCGTCACTCTTCTGACGGAAATGTCTATAAAACAAGAATACTTCCGTTGCATCCCATTCCAGGTACGACTCCTCATAATAACATCATCAAGACATCATCTTAAAGGTGCAGTCTGTAATGTTTATATGTGTTTCTAGACTTCACAATTATTAAATTTGAAGGAAATAAACTGTGATTTTCTGGATACAGACCTCACTTGCTTTTTTGTTTAAGCGTTTACATTTTTCTGGTTGAGAAATTAGTTCCACCCCCAGTAATGTTATTTGGAGTATGTGAAAGACTTGGCAATGCATCATATAGGCAAAAGCTAGTTAAACAAATCAGGAAAATTCAGAGACTGGTGTGATGATATTAATCAAAATAATGTGTTGTGAGATATTGGGTAGAAAAAATGTTATCTAATGATTTTTGTAAGAAAGATGTTAAAAATCATAAAAAATGTTTGTAAAAAAATAAATAAAAATGCAATACATGTTAGATGCAATATTCCTAACTTAGAAAACAGTCAAAATCCAGAGTAGTTAATTTGTTGTATAGCGATTTGGTGAATTGAAGAAAAAAAAACCTGCCAGAGAAAGAAGATGAGTAACACCTTCTGGCTGTTTTATTCATGCATCCCTAATAAACTCTAAACCCCCAAACAATGAAGAGCTTTTGTATAGCTGATGAGCTCAGTTATCTTAAAGCCCCTGGCAACATGGTGTAACATGACTTCAGACTTGTAAACCTGCTGAGGAGTTAAATCAGGAAAAAGTTTTAAAGAATTAAAGACATAATTAAATAAATTGTGACTTTAATTGCTTTACTTTTTCCTGACTCAACTCCTCAGCTGATTTACAAGTCTGAAGTCACGTGACACCATGTTGCCAGGGGCTTTAAGATAACTGAGCTCATCAGCTATACAAAAGCTCTTCATTGTGTATATATATATATACACACATACAATATTAATAATAATATATACTATAAATATCAACAGCAATATTTTGCCTTCGAAGTCAATAGTTTTGTATTTTTCTCTATTTACTGTGTGGTTGTATTATTATTATTCTTAGTTGTAGGAGTAGTAGTAGCAGCAGCAACAACAATAACAACAACAACAACTATAACAACAACAATAATAATACAATTATTGTTTTAGATGTAAAATAAGTAACTTATTTAATTCAATGAGATTAATGAAAACTTGTGAAATTATTATTATTATTATTATTATTATTATTATTATTATTAGTAGTAGTAGTAGTAGTAGTAGTAGTAATAGTAGTAGTATTAATAGTTAATCATGAACCACCATTGTGATTTTGTTGTTTTGTTTCAAACAGGTTCCTGTTGTAACTGTGGACTTGGTGGCATCTATTAAGATTCGGATTAAAGGGTCAAAAACAATCCGGAACAAGGCAACAAAGATCCTTATCATACCTCCAACACGCCTGACCATCATTGAGACAGACAAACCAATCTACAAACCAGGACAAAGAGGTAACAATCTCTAAACAGTTTTCCATGCTTCCTGCTTCTGGCTGTGTTCAGTTCTTGCCCCCAGATGACCAAACTGACCAGGTCTCTGATCACTACTAGTACATGTTCCTTTTTTGTTTCATATGTTTGTCTTCTACTCAAGAAATACATACATGGAAACATGTGCAAAACTTGGAAAAACAAGCTGGGAAACAGAAACAAGGAATCATGGGAAAAAAGGCTTGTACTTAACAAACTATAAGAGTACTATAAGAGTTCACCCTGAGACAAAAAAACAGACAGGTTTAAATAATCAGAAGGTAACTGAAAACAGGTGAACACATTAACACACTAGAGCAATAAACCAATGACAAGACAGACATGGAGACATGACTAAAAACAAAATGCACAGTGATAAACTCAAAATGAAAGACACAGAAGGATGTTCGTGCTGGACTCATGCTAAGGGGGAATTACATGACACAGCACCCCCCCTAAAAGCGTGGCTCCTGAAGCACCTAAATATTTAAGGGCTTGGGCCCCTGACCAGAGCATCCATTAAATGCCAGCGTGCACCAGGTAGACATTGCACAGGAAGAATGATGTCCTCAGCAGAGCAGGAAGATGGAGCGGCATCTGCGGCAGGGCTTGAGTGGGGAATAACGTCCTCTGTGGAGCAGGGAGATGGAGACATGACAGGTGGCCAGGATTTGGCAGGTGGGGCAGTGGCAATGCTCTTGCAGGATTCTGGCAGAACAATGACAATGCCCTCACAAAAGTGAGGAGGCAGAACTATGATGCTCTCACAGACTAACAATGTCCTCCACAAAGCCAGGAGGTGGAGCAACAACTTCAGCCCTGAAGCCTGGAAGCAGAGTAGCAACATCATCCCTAAAGCCAGGAGGTGGAGCAGTGACATCCCTGCTGAAGTCAGGAGGTGGAAATGAGCAGATATTGGCAAAGGAGAGAGGTGTAGTCATAACATCCTGACCAGAGTCAGAGCAGCAATGTCCTCACCTCAGTCTGGAGGTGGAGCATAGGTGTCCGTGCCAGAGTCAGGTGGCGGAGTGATGATGTCCTCACCAGTATCAGGAGGCGGAGCAACACAGAGTCAGAAGCTGGAAAAAGCATGACGTTTGAAGCCAGGAGGTGGAGAGGATCAGACAGGGGGTGCAGTGCCATGCTCGGCAGAGTCAAGATGCAGAGCAATGACCCAGTAAAGCCTAGGGTGGAGCATCATCCTCAGCCGAATATGATGCTCTAGCTATATATTTTTTATCCAGGCAGCTATATTTTAACACTGTGTTACACTAGGATGTGGAGTGATGACCTTGGCAATGCCTGCCGGAAGAGTGCCTTTCTCAACAGAGTCAGGATATGGAGTGAATGCCTTAGGGAAGCCCGGGGGCACACCATCCTGATTTGTACCTCCACTACTGTCAGAGTTGCTTTTATAGAAAATTCAACAACAAATTCTGAAAAATCAGAATCCAGAATTCCACAGCTTAATCTCTTATATGTATCACCTTCCTCATTTCCTAGTTCCCTTTATTCTCCCTAACCTTCAGTCCTTCCAGCCTTTTTTGTATTTTTATGGTCATTTTAGTATCAGTGTTTTAACCTGATTTGTCATGTGTACATCTGCCTTTATATACCAGTTATGCTGTAAATTATTTAAGCATGTGTTAAACACAAATCAGATTTGAAATGTAACTGCATTACAGATATAATTTTTCTCCCACAGTGAACTTCCGCATCGTCTCTCTGGACACCAATTTCCTCACCTACGATCAGACGGTTTGAAAACTTTTATCAGTTCCTCACCTAGAAAATTCAGGAGCACTTTCTATGAAGACGTCTATCTGTCTATCTGTCTATCTATCTATCTATCTAT
>JANDJT010125442.1:0-10462 GCA_024331685.1 Stegophilus panzeri
CGTCACTTGCTGAACTCGGGCTTGAGGGAACCGTCCCGACTTTACGAATTCCTGAGGTTGTTTTTGTTTTTATTTTTCCCCCTCCGAGTTGGAGACCTGACCGCCACTGAACGGCGGAAACGGATTAACCGGCTATTCTGAGCGCTAATGAGATTGAACCGGAGACGTGGCAGACATGGAGCGTAGTATCGCCGTGCTTTGGCTCAGTTTGTCTCGTCGTGTTGTTGACTGTCACTCGGAAATGGCGCTCTGAGAGTAACCGAGGCGCGCGCGGCAGACCTGCCCTGCACACCTCCTAAAGCGCTTTTGCTTTCATGCTCACCTGTGTGCGTGCGTGCGTCTTTTTATTTTACATAGATCTATTTTGGGGGGTGTTTTTAAAGCGAGCGCGCGCGCGTGTGCATGCGTGTATGCTGGAGTGGACTGTGTAACCCACTGTAACATGAAGTACCAGAAATACATCACGGTTATGCAGATGGCTATGGGAGTGACCGCGTCCAACAAAGACGATTGCATCCCTCCGAAAAGACAGCTGTGGTGAGTTAAGAAAAAAAGAAAGGGGGGGGAGTGTGAATGAACCGGGGAGCGCGTGAATGAATACCCGACAGCACGAGGAGAGAAGTTCGCTACATGGGAATGAAATGCATGAATGGGTAAGATGCGATAAAAGAGGAACAGTGACAGAAAGAAGGAAAACCAGATGTGTGTGTGTGTGTGTGTGTGTGTGTGAGAGAGAGAGAGAGAGAGAGGTGTGTGTGTGTGTGTGTGTGTGTGTGAGAGAGAGAGACAGCGAGAAGTGTGACATCTCGAGATCTGTTGTCAAGGTGCACGCGCCTCTTCGCTCAGCCTCTGTTTCCGGAAGTGAGATGCTCCCATTCACTCTATACCTTTTTATTATCTTTTCTTTTCCTTCTTTCACTCAATCTTATTCCATTTTGGTCACTCTTCCTTAATTGCACTGCTTTCTATTTAATTTCTGTCACTCTTTCTTTCCTTGCAAAGAAAGAGCAACAATGATCCAAATGACGCCTTTTTTATATATATATATATATATATATATAATTTAGTCGTGTGCTGCACATACAGTATATTTCATAAAATTAAACCAAACTGGTCTTGTACTATCTGTTTAAGAGTTAAAGGTTAAATTGGGATTTAGGCCCTAGAGTTAGTAGAGTGTCCGAAATAAAAGGCGCTAAACCAGGGGTGGCCAGGTGATACCTACACAGTGTGGCCAGGTGATACTTACACAATGACTTTATTGGTGTGTTAATCTGAGCTGAACCAAAATATTAACCCGCATCCATAGAAAATGACCTGAGTAGGCTCACCATCAAATATATATACACACACTTCAACATTTTCTTGCTGTCTAGCAAGCTACATCCTACGAAGTATTCTAGCATTACGAATTCGATGTCCTTAGCTTACATTAGCTAATCCATGACATGTTATGCCTCTAAATAAATAATATTGTCAATATAAAAAGGTTTGAACAATGTTTGCTGACCTGTTTGTTTGTTTTTGTTGTCGCCAGGGAACACGTCACATCTGTGTATAGCTAGCTAAACTTGTTTGTTCCTGCACGACATTAGATCTTGTACGGCATTGGCCAACAAGTGTAAAGAGTTCTGTAAGGCCTTCAGAAAAAAAGGTTGTGGATGCCTGTGAGTCTGTTAAGGGATTTAAAAAGATCTCCAAATTTATTTGAAAAAAATCATTCTGCTGTAAGGAGAATAATCTACAAATGGTGCAGATTTCAAATGACTGTCAATTTGTCCAGGACTGGCCATCCCAGCAAATTCAGCCAAAAACGAGTCTCCAAGAACCACAAAGTTTCATCACAGGATCTGTGATCCTAAGCACACTAGCAAAATCCACCAAGGAACGGCTCAGAAAGAAGAAATGGAGGGTTATGGAATGTTCTAGTCAAAGCCTGGGTTTGAATCCCATTGAAATGTTATGGAGGGATTTGAAACGAGCAGAACATGCAAGAAAACCCTCAAACATCTTGCACATGAAAGAATATTGCATGGAAGAGTGGCCAAAAGTTCCAGCAAACCTGGTGGACAATTCTACAAAATGCCTACAAGAAGTTATTTCTGCTAAAGTGGGCAATACTAGCTTCTGAGGCCAAGGGTGTACTTAGTTTTTCCACAGAAGAATATCACATCTATTGATCTTTTTGTTGAATAAATGATTAGAAAAGCTATTTTTCCTTGTTGGTTTGTTCAAGTATATCAACTTTATTAATAGACACCGTTTCAAAGATGATCAAATGTTTGTTTGCTTTGTTTGACAGGGGAGTGAGTGTGTGTCCCTCCCACCCAGAGATCCTGGCTAATTTTGTTCCCTTAACTCCTGTAGCGTTGTCACGATTGGATCTTGTGATTTCCCAGTGATAGGGTGAACATGAATAGTGTAGGGGCACAGTGGCTTAAGGGTTAGCATGTTTGCCTCGCAATGTTTGGTTCGAATCCCACCTCCACCCTGAGTGCGTAGAGTTTGCATGTTCTCCCCGTGCTTCAGGGGTTCCCGCCGGGTACTCTGGTTTCCTCCCCCAGTCCAACGACATGCGTTGTAGGCTGATAGGCATTTCCAAATTGTCCATAGCGTATGATTGTGCCCTGCGATGGGTTGGCACCCTGTCCAGGGTGTCCCCCACCTTGTGCTCAGAGTTCCCTGTGATCGGCTCCAGGATGCCAGCGCCCGTGTGTAGGATAAGCGGTATGGAAAATGGATGGATGGATGAATATAGTGTAGTGGTCATAGTGGTGCAAACAGTGTATGGAACAGCTCTATTTATGCTATTATACAAAGGTATTATGTTATACATATAAGTTTTATATATAACATTTATTATTAAACAAAATTGCATGGACGGATCTTAATTTAAATCAAAATTATAGCAAAATATCTTCTAATTACTTGCGGACATTAATGATATGTGATACTATGAATACATTTTGCTTTAACATGACATGTATATACGTTTGGAAATAAAAGCATTTCTCTGTGAAGCAGTGTGAAAGAGTATCGCGTCATCATTATCATCATCATTATCTTCATTATAGTGTTGCCCAAATTAACCCCTGCTCACACACACACACACACACACACACACACACACACACACTTTAGACACACCTCCAACCATACGACAGTCTAATGAATTAATGGATTTTGGACATTCTGTGCTCTTTTGAACTCGCAGCTTGGACACGGAAACCCCGCATGATGTTATCGTGTCCACTCGAGACGTCTCATTAAACTGCTTAGAAGATCTGATTTAAAAACCTCATTAAATTTGTCTGGATTTGTTCCCTCATAACGATACACAGACAGGATCATTCATTTATAACTCACAGCTCAGTGTCCATTATTTAGTGATGAAACTGCTTGTATGCATTCTACTGAGTTCATTAATGAGCTCTTCCACCTCACAAATCCATCTTTATTATATAAACGCTAGTGATGTACTGATCCTATACTGAGTATCATCAGTATCACCCATCCTCACCAAATACTGGTGTGGTGGCAACTCGTTTGCAAATGATTCGATGAGTCGACTCTTTGAGTCAGGCCTTTTAGGTGAATGTTGAGAGTGTTAGAGCATTTTAGGAGAACCCCCCCTTTTTTTTTATAGAGCAAGGCAATTCCACTATTCTTGTCATGTAATTTAATCAAAATGCTTCCATGGAAACGTCTTTTCAACATGTGAATGACGTGTGTTTGACTCACAGCTGTGTATATGAAGCAGCATGACCGAGACGATTGAAAATGCACGTGTATTAGAAGTTTACCGTGATCAGTTACCAGGATAAATGGAAATATATCTTCTTAACAAATCACAAATATCAGCATTAGAAGGAAAAACGGGCACAACAGAACCATTACTGCTTAAAATATTGTAAACTGTGCTGTGAATCATTTGGGAGAGTTGACTCTCCAGTCATCAGTGAGCTGAGGCAAATGACTCACTTTAAAGAGCTGAAATTCCCATCACTACAGGTAACAGAAGCTTGCACAGAATCGTTAGGTTACTACGAGGATGTCAGCATTGGATGAGTATTGTGTATTTCATTAAAATGGAACTGTTGGGATTGGTATATCCATCCATCCATTTTTGCAGGGGAGCCTGGAGCCTATCACAGGGGACTTGGTGCACAAGGTGGGGGACACCATGGACGGGGTACCAACCCTTTGCAGGGCACAATCGCACACACTCATGCACACACTACAGACAATTTGGAAATGCCAATCAGCATACAACACATGTATTTAAACTGGGGGAGGAAACCGGAGTACCCAGAGGAAACCCCCAAGGCACGGGGAGAACATGCAAGCTCTGGATACACATGGTGGAGACAGGAATCGAACCCCCAACCATGCAGTTGGAGGCTAGCATGCTAGGATTGGTACAGCTCTACTAAAAAAGATTTGTACGATATTATTTAAACTCGATATTGTATTTTTCTGAGATACTCCAGTATCTGATTGGGTGTTTGTACTGAACTATTTCTTTTTCATTGGGGTACTATTATTTTCCTAGTACTTTATCAAACGAAATATCCCCATGTATATGTAAATCCTGTATCATTTAAGAAAGCACCAAGGCTGACCATGTTCTAACAATTCCTCAGCTTCAGGCCCACCAAAGATGAAATATTGCCACTACAAAGCGTCCTTAAGACCTAACAAGTATCTGCCCAGCTGTGGACCTGTTTACTTTACTCGTAGTCCCTGCTCCATTACTTATTGTCCTGGCATGCATCTGTGTGTCGTCTGTCAGAAACCGAGTGCAGGTCCGCTGGAATGAACAGGTTATAGAGGTAGGGAAGGAGAAGGCATATTGGAGACTAGAGCTACAGTGACGAGAAATAATGTTGTGTTTACAAGAAACTCTGGACTTCGTGCTTTTGGTGGTTTAAAACAAGTAAGCGATATGTTCAGGATTCAAATGGTTACAGCTCTGAAAACACTGTTACTAAGCAACCAGGAACTATAGACTCTATAGCATGGGTACTTTTTTTGAAGATCCAGCAACATAAAATTATTTGTTTATAAAGGTCTAAATAAGAAACTGACATGAATAAACAGCAACAATAGTTACTGTTAAATGCGTAACCATGAACAACGCATGGTTCATAATAATGCTTCATGTTACCACGTTTGACTAGACGATTCATAACATTTCCAGTTAACTGGAACTTCTTAATAATTGCCCTGATGGTGGAAATGGGCATTTTCAATGCTTGTTCTATTTTCTTATAGCCACTTCCCATTTTGTGAAGCTCAGCAACCTTTTGCCGCACATCACAGCTATATTCCTTACTCTTACCCATTGTTATGAGTCATGATTGAATAATGTCCTATTCCTAGTCACCCAGGTGTACTAAAAAAATGTAAAATATCAACGGGAATATACTTCAAATATATTTTTCTCATATGAATTCACAGGGGTGCCAATAATTATTGCACACCTATATTTAACAAAGATATATATAATTTTTATAAACCTGTGGTGTTTTTTTCTTTGTTTGTTTGTTTGTTTGTTTGCAGTTGTTTGATATCCATGAGAGCAGGGTATTTTGGTAAATTTTTGAACCAAAGCTTAAACAGTAAAGACAATTTCTCACAGCCTTCTTTGCTCATATTTACCAAGGGTGCCAATATTAATGGAGGGCGCTGTAATTTGTCGTGGTCTGCCAGTTAATGACTCGTGCTCTAAAGCTGATAACTTCAGGCCGATAACCGAACTTCGATGAATTACGCCATGTTCTATCCCACATCACAATCTCAAGACTGCACAGCAAAAAATTGCGTTAACGGCAAAGACAAAAACAGGTGTTTGGTTAAAAATTCTCGACACACAATAAAAATTAAAATGACTTTTTTTTTTTTTTTTTCTTTTCTTAAATTAAAATAACTTTGTAATGTTTTATTTGGGTTTTTTGTTTCCTATATCACAGAAATACGTAGAAGCTCTAGCAACAAGTGAAATGCACACACATCGCGCCAGTATTTTTTGTTCCAGTCCCCAGTCACTGATGCTTAAAGTGTATTATAAACACACACTACTGAGACAAAAGCATGTGTGTAAGAGAGCTTAGTGTTATCAGGTGTACACACTTTTTTCCAGTAAGAGGCCAACAACACTCAAGAACCAGTTGGGATAATGTGTTCAGTAGTAATATATCAACCCACACAACACTGCTAATCTCTCTCTCCCTCTCTCTCTCTCTCTCTCTCTCTCTCTGTCTCTCTCTCTTTCTGTCTCACGTCTTCACACTCAGTTTTTTCGATGCCATTATAGTCTCTCTGTAACTCCTCTACTGAGCCACGTGCAGCAGCAGCAGTTCACAAAAGGAACATTTGTTTGGATCAGCTCCTGTGAAAATCCTGATCACGGGAAAAAAATGAATACATTTTCTCATTCAGAGTTTTTGCCATGAACAGACATGACACAGATTGGTCTGATTGTCCATGAATCGTATGCTAGAAGGCAGACTGACTCAAAGCAGTCACGCTATTTTTTTCTGCACTTGAGTTAAATTGGGATTTAGGAGGTAGCGGAGGTCGTCGTATTGTACTGAACAGTCGACCTGTACTGTTCAGTTCCTGTGTTATTATATTGTGTGGTTTTTTGTTTGTTTGTTTTTAATTGTCATGGAAATGGGTTTAAAACAAGTCTTCAGAGCACGAGTGTTCCTGTTCTCTGAGTGGGAGGGACGTTCGCTCTCTCTCCTGTCAATCACAGCAGAAGTTAGTGTTTGTCTCCGAGAGCGTCACGCTGCTATGTGACGCAGTTTGAAAAGACGAGAGCTTTCAGTGGCTTTACGTGTCTCAGATGAAGTACATGTTGTCCTTCACCCTCCCTGGTTGGTAGCTGTCATGTGATTAGAAATGAGAAATGAGAAATTTCTGTCCTAAGGCTATGTCATGTCATGTCATTGCCTGCTTCCTCAACCTCAAACCCATCAACCCAAACTTCTCATAATGCACACCTGAACTCTATCAATGTTAAATCTTCTTTTTTTTTCTTTTTTTTTTTTTAACCAGAGGCTAAAAATGGAATTTGCGCCTGTTTTGGTAGTGTTCAGCATTGAATTTATTTGTGAGGTCACGCTCTGCAGTAGTGGTTAATGTCTCATATGAAAGTAAACACTCAAGGCTTTAAGAATTCTTTGTTTTACCTAGCCTACTAGGTTTGAATGTTATAATTGTATTGTGGCAGTTGTAGACAGTGTTTTACTATAAAAAAAAAAAAATTAAAAAAAAAAGCTTTAGTTTTATATCTGTACCAATGTTTTTGCGGAGAGGTGTGAATTGTTTGCCCAGCAAGGGGCTCACTCCCATCCCGTTTCCCATCCCCTGCTCACCAGCAGCTAAACACAGGCCATGGTTACACTAATGCGTTTTCATTTTCGACCCTTGAAAACGGAGGCTTTTGGAAACGCCGAAGACCCCGTTTTAGTTTGAAAACTCCGGGCTCGCGTTTCAGTGTAAACAGACCAAAACGGAGGCTTTTGAAAACGAAGACGTGGCTTCGCCCACATTCGCCCCCTGATTGGGTCTTCTGGATCATTGAGTATCCTTCCCTGATTCGTCAATCTCCTACCGTATGACCGTTACACTACCTCGATAGTATACACAACAACATGGAGACTGAACCGCAAGCTTTGCTGGCTTTGTTGTCATTCTCAGCAGCCATTATGCAGTTCAATTCTGTATTTTATAATATTGTAGCTGCTACATGCACAAGAGGCGAGCTACGATTAAGCCCTACATGAAACGCCGGTTTGGACTAGCAACCAACTTCCTGTTTACACTTGTCTGCACATGCCCAGTGTGCATGAATGGTCATTGACATGCGTATTCGGTTGTGTAGTGTGGACAGAAATCGTTTCTGAAACACAGAGGAAACGCCAGCGTGGACGAGGATCGTTTTTATTTTAAAAAACGAAAATGCACTAGTGTAAACAGGGCCACAGAGTCACGATACTCTACACACAGAAACCCAACAGTGTCCTGACTAATAACAGATTTGCGGTGATAAAGTAATGAATGTGTTTACACTGATTGATAACGTCCGAAACGGCAGTGTACTGCGAGAAAGTGAATGAATTGGTGTATTTAACCCTAACACGTGGTGCTGACCCTATATCGTTTGCCTGATTTTATGATCCCTGTGTACTGTAGACATGATTACTAGATTTTAACCTTGCACACTTTATGCCTCTTCTTATTTTAAAAAGTGTCCAAACCCTGCGAAAGGTTCGGAAGGATCGTATTCGTTTATTCTAATTGTTATTCATTTTGTCCTACTCAGACTTTGCTCCTTAAGCATGATCCCATAATGCACCTGTTCATGAGAACCGTGTCAACTGTGACAGAACATGACCCCGGACCCTATCTGGCATCACTTACTGTCACGTCTTATACACGTTTCTTTCCCTAATCTCTCCCTCCATCTGTCAGATCTGTCTAGCCTGCCTAATCAGGGTCGTGATCCGTGTCGCACTTCTGGTTACCTCGTGTTAAAGCACTCGCAGTCCGACGGTAGACGGAAATCAGGCAGTGCGTTATAATCTTCTGAAAGCTGACCACTCGATGGAAATGTTTTTTGTTTGGACCGTTCGCGATTTGGCAATGTTCATTTTGATTGAATGCAATCGGACATGGCGTGAGTCATCGCTGAGGCCCAGGGAAGGATTTTGGCAAGTGACATGTGAGCGTCAAAGACGTCGTGTCCTGTCTGCTGAGCCTCAGAGAACACATGCTAACTGCTGCTGATGATTTATGACTCACCAGTTTTACAGGTCATAAAAGTCGTTACGGTTCTTGTAAAAGTTAGAGGAAGAGTAAGATGTGGGGGTTTTTTTCCAGTCTAACTCGACAAAGTCAAGAAAACAGAATGGCAGGTAGTGAGCCAGATAAATGTTTTTTTTTTTTCCCTCTTCGATTTTCTGTAGTTTTTTTTTTTTGCTTTGTGTCTAAAAATGTAGGAATTTTTTTGTAAACTGCAAACGGTTTAGTATTTTAATTTTTTTTTTTACATTTACATTTGATTTTTAAATCCAACAGCATTCTAACAAAAACCTTTATATCCGAATCATTTTATTCGCCATATGCGTACATTCAACACAGTTTACAACACAACACAACATACAGCACAGTTACCGTAATACCTAATATCCAAATATTGCACCAGAAAATGGTAGACTCATTTGTAATATGATTTGTAATATGTTTTGTTATTCAGTCCGATCGTAAGTGTTTGTTTTTTATCAACATGTCCTGAAAATATGATCTCAAACACCACATATCTATTTGAATAGGTTGAAGGCATTTTTATTGAATGTTAAAGGTAAAAAAAAAAAAAAAAAACGTTTTCATAGATCTGAGAGTTATAACCCCATTCAATTAAATTTGCATATCGATTGCAAACCTCTCTTTGCATTGATTAATTAATGCGCATTACGGATAATCGTTGTGTCCTACAGGTAACATAATGTATAACGCGTTATTTGACTATTTTATGTTCGGTTCGACCGAGCGATTTCTTTCGTTTAAGGGTGTACAAACTTTCGCACTCGGCCCGTATGCCGATTGTAGCCCGGTTAGGTCGGGTTTTGGCTGTTGTTTCGGTTCACAGACAGATGTTCGGTAGCACAGACCTCCTCTGTTTCCAATTCCAAGTGGGACATCGTGTTATTTTTGGGCTCCCTAATGCAACATTGATGGAGCTCAGGTCTCAACAGAGTCGCAGTGTTTTACTTCTAAAAACACTCGATTCTTTAGTGCATCACTTCTTTTATAGCGACGTTTTAGGACCACTGTTTTTAAAAAAGAAAAATGATACGATGATACAAGATCACGAGAATAACGTCGTAATGTTTCAAGAAGTAAGTCAATGTCTCGTATTGTAAGGAAAAAATGCTGCTATATTTTGAGAATAAAGTAGAAATATTTGGGGGGGGGGGGTCGTATTGTAAAGTCATAATACTGTGACAAGACTGTAAATTCAATTCAATTTTATTTGTATAACGCTTTTAACAATGGACGCTGGCAAGGAAAAACTCCCTGAGACGTTATGAGGAAGAAACCTTGAGAGGAACCGGACTCAAAAGGGAACCCGTCGTCATCCGCATGATATCAGATGGTGCGATTATAAATAATTTCCTTCTATAACTGTGTACTACATGGTGAAATAGTGCAATTGTGTAACCAGGGAATTCATGATCGTTTTTACATGAAGTCTGTTTTGTTGAAGTTGTCGACTGTTCACTAATAGAGACTTGAGTGCAAAACTGTTCGTATCAGTTGCAGTCCTAAAGCCATCTTCATGGTTTTTAAGTGTATCTTTAGGCTGTCCGTTTGAGGCCGTCCTCAGCAACAGCGAGCGGTTTCCAAGTGATGAGAACTCCAAGAAGAAGTAGGGCATCAGGATGGATCAGGC
>JANDJT010125874.1:0-10444 GCA_024331685.1 Stegophilus panzeri
ACCAATCTTTTTTTGTTTAAGCTTTAATCAGGAGGTCTGTCATAAACAGTTAAATGTAAGCTCTCTGCTCATGGTCATATACTGTTGGTTAATTTATTAATTAACCAGCAAAAAACAATAAAGGGTCCTAATTAAAAGTAGACTAATTCAAAAATGATCCATGTTAAGAAAAAGCTAATAGCCGTCTAAGGAAATAGCTTACTAAGCTTAATATCAAAATGATATTAAATGCAACCCATAGTAATTAAACATCATTTCATTTCTTATTTTATTTATATTTTATGAAATTATTATAATATCTATTTTTTTTATTAAATGATTTATTTATAACTAAGCACATTTTCTGTCTTTATATTTCATTAGTTTTGTTTGTTTGTTTATCAGTTGTTCCTTTCAGATCGGTTCCCCCAGTATAGTGTTGCCATGTCTGCTGATAATGTTGTGTATTATGGGGAAATTAATCCAACTTGGAAACTGGAGTTGATTTTTATGGTAATGTCTGGCAACCCTGAGTTTAAACGAAGTGAATGCGCTGTCTATTAAAGTTGGTGAAGAAAGTGAAAGAGAGTGGCAGTGTACTGTATGTTTACAGACTGAACAGTTGCTACTCTTGATTATGATTGATGAGGAATTATTTAATAAATAAGTTTGAATTAAACCCACCTTGTAGCGTTAGCATTATTATTAATTTACTCGCTGTGTCTACACGAGCAGGCCACAGTCGCAGGTTCAGGTCATTTTGAGTCATCAATAAAAGATGGCGGTTGTGAGATCGGAGAGTTGAGAGAAGTAGATGATGTACGGTGTTACTCTCGTCATCATAATGGCTTCTCTACAGCATTTCCACACTTGTTCGGTTGACTGAGGTGATGAAAAGCAGTGTGAAAGTAACTGTTGCTCGGTGTAGATGCATTTTGGACTTCCTGTAGTTTTTATTCCGATTGTATTATACAACTCCGAACAGGTCACTCGCACCGGTGCAAATAAATAAATATATATTAAATAAATATTTGTTCACAGTCTCACAAAGTACTTTTCAGTCACAAATGCGAGTGAAATGGTCTCACTGTAGAGCCCTGAGTTTATCTGTTTTAAATGTGTCATTTTGCATACTTCATATATAATTATAAATCTAGTCTTTGGAGTTTGTTGTTGAACAAAATGCTCATTTCATTGTGAACACAGTCTTCAGAAAAAGACTTACATAAAAGGTTGTTGAAATATCATTTATGTATCTTTTATTCAAGAAAACACCTTTTTAAACTGCTTCTTTGTTATTTGCACCAAATATGTGCACTTATTTCCACTTTCTTTTCTTACTGAAAACTGCAGCACAGTACTGAATCCAGCTCTCCTATAACAGCAGAGTGTCATTTATTAGAGGATAAAGAGGTGTGTAATAATATTAAGAATGTTCCTGATTTTTTTTCGTCTGCAGGTTTGCTGTTTCAGGATCCTATTGTCTGTAGATTTAGTGAGAGTAGTCAGTGTTATGTAGCTCTGGGACAACGACTGCACCTGCAAATGCCCCTGGAGGATAGGTTTGAACTAAAGATCACAGACAAGACATTTACCACTCGTTTAATTTTAAAATATATAAAAAACCGAAGTAACACACCAAACCAAAATCACCCAAAATGGCAGTTTGTTAATGATAATACAACTATGATACTAACCAGTGCAGAGAGGAGCGACTCTGGAACATGCACTTTAGAAACCTTTGATGCAAACGCGAATAATAAAGGCATTTATACTCTCCAGCTGAACATTGAAGGTAGGACCACACAACCTCTAATCACATCATACAAGTTATTTTATACATTTATTACACATTACAATGGTGCTTGAAAGTTTGTGAACCCTTTAGAATGTTCTATATATTTCCATAAATATGACCTAAAACATCATCAGATTTTCACAACAAATGTAAACGTATGTGAAGAGAACCCAGTTAAACAAATGAGAAAAAAATATTATACTTGGCCATTTATTGATTGAGGAAAATGATCCAATATTACATATGAGTGTCAAAAGTATGTGAACCTTTGCTTTCAGTATCTGGTGTGAACCCCTTGTGGAGCAATATCTGCAAATAAATGTTTCCGGTAACTATTGATCAGTCCTGCACATCAGCTTGGAGGAATTTTTGCCAATTCCTCGGTACAGAACAGCTTCAGCTCTGCGATGTTGGTGTGTTTCCTCAATGAACTGATTTCTTCAGGTCCTTCCACAACATTTCTATTGAATTATGGTCAGGCCTTTGACTTGGTCATTCCAAAACATTAACTTTATTCTTTAGCCATTCTTTGGTAGAACGATTTGTGTTCTTAGGGTTATTGTCTTGCTGCATAACCCACTTTCTCTTGAGATTAAGTTCATGGAAAGATGTCCTGACATTTTCCTGTAGAAATTGTTGGTATAATCCAGAATACATTGTTCAATCAATGATGGCAAGCCATCCAGGCCCAGATGCAGCAAAACAGTACCAAACCATGAGGCTACCACCACCATGTTTCACAGATGGGATAAGGTTTTTATTCTGGAATGCAGTGTTATCCTTTCTCCAAACATATCCCATCTCATTAAAACCAAGAATTCTATTTTGGTCTCATTCATCCACAAAACATTTTCCGACAGCCTTCTGGCTTGTCCATGTGATTTTTAGCAAACTTCAGACAGGCAGCAATGTTCTTTTTGCAACCTTGCCATGCACACCATTGTTGTTCAGTGTTCTCTTGATGGTGGACTCATGAACATTAACATTAGCCAATGTGAAAGAGGCCTTTATTTGCTTAGAAGTAGCCCTGGTTCCTTTGTAACCTCGTGGACTATTATACGTCCTGCTCTTGGAGTGATCTTTGTTGGTTGACCACTGCTGGGGAGGGTAACAATGGTCTTGAATTTCCTCCATATGTACACAATTTGTCTGATTGTGGATTGGTGTTCAAACTCTTTAGATATGGTTTTGTAACATTTTCTAGCCTAATGAGCATCAACAACTCTTTTTCTGAGGTCCTCAGAAATAACCTTTGTTCATGCAATGATACACTTCCACAAACGTGTGTTGTGAAGATAAGACTCTGATAGATCCCTGTTCTTTAAATAAAACAGGGCGGTCACTCACACCTGATTGTCATACCACTGATTGAAAACACCTGACTCTAATTTCACCTTCAAATTAAACTGCTAATCCTAGAGGTTCACATAGTTTTGCCACTCACAGATATGTAATATTGGATAATTTTCCTCAATAAATAAATGACCAACTATAATATTATTGTTTAATTGGGTTCTCTTTATCATCTTTTAGGACGTGTACAAAAATCTAATGTTTTAGGTCATATTTGTAACACCTCAGTCAATGAACAATTCCACCCTCCACTAGAGCAAGCGTCACCTGAATTTTTTTGCTACACTTCCTGTTTGTACCTTTTATAAGCCATGTGCTTCATGCAACACATTGTGAAGTATTGTCAGTGATATCTGCCCTACCATTGCCATTGGTTTTTCTGTGCATTGACCTTTTGCCTGTTTATTGGAATTATTGGCATTTCCCTTTTTTGTCTATCATTTGGATTTGTTTGCTACTTTTTCTGCCTCACTGTGTTTGAAACCTTGCCTGGACTTTGATTGTGACTTTGCCTGACACCTTGGATTGCTTTTGATCATCTTCTACAATAAAGACCCTCAGTACATGGATTCTAACACGCCTCCAGCTATGGATACCTTACAATATTTATGCAGTTATATAGAAAATTCTAAAGGGTTCACAAACTTTTGAGCACCACTTTTTAGTCTCTCTCTAGTTTTTATTTATGCAAATGAGACTTAATCTACTTAAATATGCAGCAATGTTCATACTTTTCATGTACATACACAAATCTAGGCTGTTCATATTGTTAGAATTTAAATCTTTATTCAACTGTGAAGAACCTCTCAAGAGAAACATTTTACAGAAATGTTTGTTGGAATATAATTTATTTCTTGTTTAATCAAAAAAAATGCCATGGCTTGTTATAAAAAATATTTCATGCCATTTTTCAGAGTAAAATCTATAATAATCTTAAGAATAATCAACATTTTGGGTAATATCCTTTAAATTAAGGAAATGACACATACACACACATTATTATCATTATTAATGTTGCTGTGTGTCTGATTTGCTGTTGCATTTTTGCTTTGATAATGTGTTTAGTACTTATAGGCTTCTGTAGTAATTCATTCTGAGGTGTTTATCTCTAATCTGCAGCTGAGGTGTCCTCAGTGAAAATGTGGTACAGCTGCGTGTCCCCTGGAGTCATGAAAGTTTACTGTTCTGCTGATGGAGACAACCTCCGCTTCAACTGGACTGCTGATTTAAACACACTCCCTCAACTGGAGAACGGGAACAGCACTGTCATACTGAATAATGACCATCATGGAAATGTGACCTGCTATGTAGAAAATCATGTCAGCCATGACCACAGTACCACTGAACTCCACCCATGTCCTGGTGAGTCTATCTCACTCTTCTTGGCAAATACAGCCAAATATCCGGTAAAAACTTAAGAATAAAAAGTTAAAGTTAAGGTAAAAAGTTAAGCTCAGTCCCTAAACACATAAGAAATGGCTAGAGGTAGAAATTATAGCAGTGTCAGCATGATGTATCAATTCTGGTGCTGATAGTTCCTCAACCTCAGCTACATCACTCAAGTTCAAATTTGGTCTCAGCTACAGAGGTGACTAGACTACAGTGGTACTTAAAAAAAATCCTGAGATGTTTGTCAATCAGAGAAAGAGGATATAATAGACAAATCAGACATGAATAATATTCATATTCTCTTACACCCCTATGTGTTAGAAGAATGGAGGAACAGACTTAAAAACAAATGAATAAAATAAATACAGCACAATTTAAAAGCTAGGACACACCTACCTATCCAATGGCTCTTATTTCCATATAACCAGATACTATGCAGCGCAAAAAACACATCATGTACAGGGACATGCAGAAGGCTCAAGCCCCTACCCTTTTTCTAAGTTATTTAAAAGTGCCCCTCTCAACAGTAATTAATAAACAATTATATTATGTAAAAAGTATTTGAATTCAAATTAACATGAGCGCGTGCACAAAACAGTAGCAAATTAATCAAAAGAAATCCAGAGACTTTTCCTATTTATTTGTCCAACTTGAGTCTGCAGTCAGATATTCTCGTTGTCGACACAATCATGATGCGTCTCACTTCAACAGGCTGATGGTATGCTGAAACCACTAGCACTTTTGCTAACTTTTTCCGTATTAGCAGCATTTTATATGCTTATCGCCAGTAGTTTTCAAATTGATTGAGAGGGAATGTGTTGGTATGTACTGGCTACTCAAGTTCGTTACAGTTCCAGACATGCAAGTAACCTTGTTATATTATAGATATGTTATATAGTCAGTAAAGGCACGATGCCAAACAGACAGAGACGGGTGAAAATTAAAGAAAATGTGAAGGAGGCTGTAAAAGGAACAGCTTCCTTATCAACATTTGTGAAAAAAAGCTGAGCTAATATGAGACAGATAGTTGCAAAAAAGGCATAATATGTTTACAAAGAGTGATAGTCGGTGTTACACGGTGTTCTGTTCAGCCATACACCGATTGCCCTTGCCCTCCGCAGCACTGCCCCCACTGTCGTTTAGCTTTTTTAGGTAAATAAAACCATTTAGTTCAGTTGGAGACCATTTAACGGACGCTACAATTAAAAAAACTGAAAGCAGAGTCGCAGCACAGAATAATAATGGACTCACTTTTCAACATCCCGAATATAGTTATACTATATACATATAGTAACTTACCCCTTGTTAACTAATATTGCACATTTAATCCTGTAGCCTAAGTGATATGAAAAAATTGTGATATAAGATCATTAAAATTTCAATTTATGTTTTTAAATGAAATTTAAAAGGAATAAATTATGAGCTTTAAGACTAAAAAGCCAGTTCAGCAAGCAGTGCTGTGGTTTTATGGAAATACAGGGCTGTTGCCAAATGTAAACTTAATTGTGAAATTAATAGTTTTACTGACTTTTACAGTAAGAGACTTACAGTGGGTGTGTCACTACATTTGTGGATGGTAATACTGTATATATATATTTTTTTATTTCATAATGTTTAAATTTTCTTTTAAAGATGCTTTGGATTCATCTCTCCAATAAAAGTTTTCATTTTGTTGTAACTATTTCTATGACTGTAAAAATAAAATACCATTAGATTATATTAGTATTGTCAATCTCATATTCATTATTGTGACCACACACAGTCTGTTTACAATGTCTACGAGGGTGATAAGAATATGTAGTTAAATTAAAGTTAGTAAACTAGTTGAAGTCATCAAATTAGCTCTTTGGTGATGTAGCCCTTTTTTCATTTGAGCCCCTGAGGAACTCTCTGCACGTTCCTGGTCAAGTATATATTTTATTTTATTCTTCAGAACCTACTACTGCAGTAATCAGTTCCACAACGTCTAATGATGGTAAGTCTCACAGTTCCTTCATTTTCTCATGTTCTTATGTCTGCATGTACTACTTTTTTCCCTGAGACTAACGATTACTTACTGACCAAAACCCATGAAAAATGGCAGTGCTTCAAAAACAATTAAACAGAGCAGTAAAAATATAGCAGACACTATGTACTCACGTGTGTTTTACTTAAGTTATACCAACTTAAGTAACAAAACACAAGCTGTGAAACAGTTCAACAGTGTAGCCAACTTAGTGAATTTGTTGCTTGATTTGATGCCTTGCATTTAATTGATGTTGGAATTAAAATATTAATTTCACCATGAACACAATCTTCAGAGAAATCAGCGTGTGCTGTTATGATTCGTAAAATGCAATTTTTAGTATAAAATCCAACAAAAAGACAAATAATCAATTTGGAGAAGATAAATGCACTTCTTTGTAATTATTACCAAATATGTACACTTATTTCCATGTTCAGTTCTTTACAGAAAACTGTACCAGAATACTGAATCCAGCTCTCCTGTTATAAAGGTGTCATTTAAGTGGATCAGGGGTGTATTTCAGTGTGTTAGAATAATGAGACCATGATCTTGTATTTCTTCCTCTGCAGGTTTGCTGTTTCAGGATCCTGTTGTCTGTAGATTTAGTGAGAGTAGTCAGTGTTATGTAGCTCTGGGACAACGACTGCACCTGCAAATGCCCCTGGAGGATGTGTTTGACCTAAAGATCACAGACAAGACATCTACCGATCGTTTAATTTTAAAATATAGAAAAAACCCACCAAAACCAAATCACCCAAGATGGCAGTTTGTTAATGATAATAAAACTATGATACTAACCAGTGCAGAGAGGAGCGACTCTGGAACATTCACTTTAGAAACCTTTGATGGAAACGGGAATAATAAAGGCAGTTATACTCTCCAGCTGAACACTGAAGGTAGGACCATACAATCACCTAAGTTATTTCATAAATATTCATTTATTCTAGAGTCCCTCTCAAACTATTTTACTATTTGCATTTATAAAAGTTATATTTATTTATGATAATGAGGCTTCATCTAAAGAAATATGCAGTAATGTGTACATACTTAACAAAGCACAAAAAAGGGCCTTTGATGTTTGATTTTGTTAGAATTTTAATATTTATTTGACTGTGAAGAATCAAGAAGAAGAAATGTTTGTTGGAAAATAATCTGTATATTGTTTAATCAAGAAAACACAATGCTTCATTATAAAAAGATTTTCAGGGTCAAATTTAACGTAAACCTAAGAATAATCAAAATTTTAAAAAAATAAATAAATGCAGGCCATTTAGAAACTGAGATTTTTGGTTTTAAATGTATATATAAAAAGCCAATTTTGATCAAAACAGTTAAAAAATATAAATATAATTTAGTTTAATGTCTTTCCTCTATAGTTTGTGTGGTTTGACACATAAATGGCATGAAGGGGGCGGAGCTCTTCAGAGCCTTTGTTAAGTTTCACATAATGTGGTGGACAAAAACAGTTAAACATTTTTTTTTTCTGTTGAGTTTTTTATTACTAGAATTTAATAGAGGACATGTTATAGATGTGATTTATCCATGTAAATGTTAAGCTGAAGATGTTAATAAAATTGACAATACACTTTGGGTACTAAGCACTAAGACCACAATTTAAGATTTAAAAAAGTATGTATCTGAAGTACTGTTTTTTCTGACATACATTTATGGTTTTAAAAAACATGTGTATTTGTTGAATATCGTTGTTGCATTTTAATGTCATGGTGCATCAATCTAGATAATGCTTTAATTGCACAGTTTAAGGTTTTAAAACTATACTGAATTATCTTTGACCTTATCTTAAACCTACAATATCTTTTTAATTAATTGTTAGCTCTTAATTCCCACAAGCATTTTAGAAAATGTGATGATTGAGAAATACAGGCTGCTGTACAGTGACATTAGTTGAAATCATTGAAATGAACTCATTACTGTAGTCTGGGCGAGATTGAGCTGTAATGTACTGTGGCCTGTAAGTTTAAAACATGTTACTGATTAGCTAAAGCACACATCAGTCTGAGAGACAGTGGAAAATGGAGAGCTGGAGGGTGTTTACAGTAAAAGTATGAAACATGAGTCTAAATGAATCTAATGATGCTTCACTTAGCTTAGCATTAATATGAGAACGCTGAAAAGCTGCCTAAAGGAAACTGGGTTATTCAGCAGAAAGAATTATTCCTCACTCTAACAAAATAAACAACTTCACATTAAATTGGTTTTGCTAAGCTAACTAGATAGACAGACTGAAAAAGTGCAATTTTATTTCTTGTAATAGTAATATGTCATTTCCAGTCAATGTGTGATGTTCGATAAGGACCTCCTCTTTCTGTTTTGAGTTAACGTTGCTGTGCTCCTGATCTGCTGTTGCATTTTTGGTTTGATAATGTGTTTAGTTTTTATGGTCCTCCATAGTAATTCACCCTGAGGTGTTTATCTTTAACCTGCAGCTAAGGTGTCCTCAGTGAAATTGTCATACAGTTGCATGTTCCTTGGAGTCAGGAAGGTATATTGTTCTGCTGATGGAGAAAACCTCTACTTCAGCTGGACTTCTGAAATAACCACTCGGTTGGAGAACGGGAACAGCACTCTCCTACTGGATAAAAACCGTAATGTAAACGTTACCTGCCGTGTCAAAAATCACGTCAGCCGTAACCACAGATCCATTGAACTCCACTCATGTTCTGGTGAGTCTGTCTTTTTTTTAAATAATAAATTTAGCAACAGTAGCAACAACGATGAAGCATCAGAATTAATGTCACTGCTCATGCGCTGGTGAGTCTGTCTTTTTAATATAATGATTTGATGAACAAAAAACAATGCAGCAATTTGTGAATACACAGGCAAATTTTATTTTTGCTCCATTAATGGAAATAGATCCTGAAGAAGCCACACTCACTTTATAGCATGTTGGCTAACTAGCTCAAATTGATTTGTACAATCCTGTTATACTTCAGGTAAAATTGGGGTCCCTTCTTCCTTTTCATCTTTCATGTTCAGAATCTCTGTGACTTTAATCATGACTTGGTTATTGGTACCAGAAGGGCTTGCTTGAGTATTGCATAAACCCTTAATCTCATTGAAATTTCACACACAACAATCTCTAGAGTTTACACGGAATGATGCAAAAAAATAAGAGAATGGCCAGATTGGTTTGAGCTGTAAATTAATTCATATAATCACTCTTTTCAACTGTGGTGAGCAGAAAAGCATCTCAACATGCAAAAACATTGAACCCTGAAGTGGATGAGCTACAGCAGCAGAAGACCACATTGGGTTCCACTCCTGTCAGCCAAGATCAGAAATCTGAGGCTATCATGGGCACAGGCTTCCTCTGTCTAGTTTTAGTGAGTCTGTGCCCATGATCACCTCAGATTCCTGTTCTTGGTCCTCTGCTTTTTGTAGCCCATCTACCTCAAGATTTGATGTGTCGTGCATTCTGAGATGTTTTTCTGCTCACCATGGTTGTAAAGAGAGTTTACTTAACTTTTTATTTATTTATTTATTTATTTATTTTTACTATAGACTACCTGCCAGTTCAGACCAGTCTGTTCATTCTCCTCTGATCTCTCTCGTCAACAAGGTGTTTCAGCCTGCAGAGCCTCCTCTCACAGGATGTTTTTGTTGTTGTTGTTGTTGTTGTTCATACCATTCTGTGTAAACTCTAGACTGTTTTGTGTGTATGTGTGTGTAAATCCCAGGAGATCAGTAGTTTCTGAAATACTCAACAACCATGCCACAGGTAAATTCAAACTTTTTCCCCATTCTGATGTTTGATGTGAACATTAACTGATGTTTTTGACCTGTATCTCCACCTGAAACACTCAGCTTCTCACTCTCTCTCTCTCTCTCTCTCTCTCTCTCTCTCTCTCTCTCTCTCTCTCACACTCATTTTTCATGGTGGTGTTTGTGTTTGTGTGTCT
>JANDJT010126273.1:0-10431 GCA_024331685.1 Stegophilus panzeri
GTCGTGCGATGGCTGACCCTGCACTCTGACTTCAAACTCCATACAGGTTGGGATATGCAAAGAAATAAATTTTACTTGGAATCAATAAAGTATCAAAAATAAAATAAAATTTAAATCCAACGAAATTGTTTGGCTGCATATCCCAACTTGTATGGGGATTGTGTGGGTCAGAGTGCAGGGTATTCCTTCTCAAAGACCCAACTGTGACTATGTAGTAGAGCTTGGATTTGAACCCCAAACCTTTGGTTGATAGCCAAAAGCTCTACCCACTGAGCTACACTATCAAAAGTAAATCAGTAGTAATTTTAATGTTAGCATTAAAAAATAATTCTTTATTGGGATTTTACCCTTTTTCAATTACATTCATGGAAACAACTCATTTATTACACAAGGTTCATTATTATAAACGTTTATATATCAGACATATTTGTGGACAATTTAATATTCTTTAATTAACTTTCTTTGCATGTTTTTGGACTGTAGGAGGAAACCCACACAGACACAGGGAGACCATGCAAACTTAGATCATTATTAATAAAATTAATGCTAAATGGCTTTAACTTGTACCTTGACCATTTCCTTCTTTTGGCCCAAGACATGCAGGTATGTTTTATTGGAGATATCAAGCTCGTCCATAAATGAGTTCCAACAAAACTGTATGAAAAGATGAACTTTGTTTAATGATTAACAACACGGTCATGAATTTAACCAAAGTGTAAAACATGACATTAAAACCCTAATGTTTAAATGTTTTTAAATTTCCCACCTAAAATTATCAAAGGATTTATTTATTTATTTATCTGTCTGTCTTTCTATCTATCTATCTATCTATCTATCTATCTATCTATCTATCTATCTATCTATCTATCTATCTATCTATCTATCTGTCTGTCTGTCTGTCTGTCTGTCTGTCTGTCTATACATCTATCTATCTATGTATCTTTTATTATATCAATAATATAAACACACCTTAAGATGATCTTGAGAGGACATAAGAAATGCCATAAAACTGGCAACTTTAGATCATCTTTTGTGGCTAGTGCACATCTGCGGCATCCTATAAATCCTGTTCAACAGTGGCTGCCACATTCGTCCCCTCCCTTCACATTTATCCTCAGCAAATGTCAAGCAAAGGGTTCCGAACAAAGTGCCCAATGGCATGCCTCATCTCCTTTAATCACATCTATTCACATCAGATCCTTCCACACGTACACAGACATGCACAAACACAATACATTTTAAAGGTCAGGCTTTAGTCCTTTAGGATGTTAAGGTAGTTGGCAAAGTCATAGTCTTTTTTTTTTTTAAAAAGCAATGCACTTTCATTGAGAAACTGTCATAATGCAGCAGATTTGGAATTTGACAAATGTAACAAACTAAGTCCACACTGGTCTTGTTAAGATCATTACACGTTTATAAAATTCTTTTTACAAGCAGAAGTAATTCTCAATAAAATCAACATTTGTCTTCTTTTGTTCTACTGACTCTGCCTGGATGTATTTAGCCTCTTAAGCAGAGCAAGCACTAACAGATGCTTATTAGGAACAGCATAACTCAGTTCTCGACCACAAGGTCCCAGGATTGAATCCAGGTTTGGCTGCACAGCCGCTCTTGCATCCTTGAGCACTATCAGCTCCAGGGGTGGTGTGTGATGACTGACCCTGCACTCTGATCCCAGTCTACATACAGGTTGAGATATGCGAAGAAACAAATTTCTTTCTGGATCAATAAAGTATCTAAAATACAAAATACAAAATTTTATATGACATTTGGGTCTCTAACAGTTAAATCTTAACACTGTTCTTATCCTGAACGCACCAGTAATTTACACTTATCACTGGTAAACTTCTCCCTTATAACAGAGAGCAAATAATGGAACATGTAACAGTTTACACAAGAATACAGAACACATAGGAACACAATAATAATAAAAAATCACTTAGCATTAGATAAAAATGTACTGGTTTAAGATTAATTGACCTGTCCATTTGCTGTGAGTAGTAGACAATGATAAGAAACAGTTTTAAATCTTTATGCAACTGAAAAAATTGCTCCATTAGTACATAACATGTTAGCTTGGTATCAAAATTTAAACAATTAGATAATTTTACGTTAGATAATTTTACTTTGGAAAACACACACACTGGAGCAATTAAACCAAAATATAAAATTATTTACTCAAAAATACAAGACAAAACACTAACTTTTAAATGTCTTGAAGGTTACTATGTTAAGAACAAGAAAGAGGTGTGTTTACTGCCATGTATCAACCAGAAGTGTTGTTAATTCAAGAAATTAACAACAATTAAACATTTTGTGATTAAGTAAGTAGTTCAGTATTTTATCATCTACATATTTAATCATTAATTTAAATCATATTGCTTAGAATACAATGAAATGCACAAATACAAAACATAATGTTGATAATTGCAGCCATAGAATACAACCCTCTCCTGTTCAAATCAGGGTTGCGGGTGTGGACCCTTCCCTAGATTTTTGGAAACACCCTGGACGGGGTGCCAGTCCATCACAGCACACACACACACACACACACACACACACACACACACACACACACACACACACACACACACACACATCTAAGGTAATACAGTGTCTCCAAATAAACTGTCTGTTGGTTTTTGGACTGTGCTTTGATTTCCCTAGGGACTAGGGAAAAGAGAAGGACTATAAAAGGGACTTCAGCCAGCCTTGAACCAATATGAAAGCCAACAAAATAAACTTAGGTTTTACAGTAAATATCACTCAATTCTCTAAAAGAAATAAGGCTCAAACCAACACTGATAATAAGAGAGGATTATTGCAGATAATTTTAGACTTCTGCAGCTTTACAACATGCTGCAGGTTTGAGTTATGCACTGAATCCATGTTTCGTCACTCCCTACTTTTATGATTGCCACCTTCACCTTTGCTATTTTTTTCTTTCCGTCTTCAAACTATACAACACGACTGGTTGAAAAAAGTAAAGCTTTAGATAACCATAAACACGATCCTTAAATGTATGTAGATTAACTTAGGAACAGCTAAGAATCAAAGATGGTATCTTTAGTGGATTGGCTTGTGTTGTGTACACTAAATCTGAAAATCCTGGTAAAATCTATGTGTGACTGTAAACGTATACTCACATGAATCTGGTACAACCTTTTATGCATTTGCTTGCAGTTGAGCTATTAGATCCAGGGGCTATACTGGCAGGTATCTGATTCCTGTTATGCTGCTTTTACTTTTCACAAGCTTAGTACAAAGGTCTTTAGGAAGTGGATGTATGTACAAATGCTGGGTATAAAAGAGGTGTGTTTGTTCCTTCACTTTAATCATAGTATTTATGTTGTAATTGTATTAACTTGTTTGGTGGGTCATTTTTATTTACTAGTTTATGTCCCTTTAACAATGGTGGTTTATAATCCAGGGACTCTAAATACCAATCCCATCACATTCTAAAGACTATAAACAGTATTAAAATGTATGTATGGGTGGTCATCAATAACACAATACGCTAAAACATTACTAAATTGTGAGACATAATACAGTAAACTGATGATGCCAGATTTATATTGTGACAAAGGCATCCCATAAAAGTGACCAATAAGAATCAAAGTAAAGACTGAAGATGTGTTCTTATTAGTTACACACAGACACACACAAACATTCATATATATATAATTGATGTGTATCTGCTATAGTGCAGCAACCTCTATAGCACAAAAGCCTCTGTGAATTACATTTGCTAGACCTGCAAAATTTCAAATAATACAGATTTTAAGTTGGGAATTAGTAAATTAGAAAACCTGCAGATTGGAAGGTGCAGATTTGAGGGGCATTACTGTAGTTGAATTAATAGTGCATAGTCCCAGAGATATACTGGCATGGCAGTTAATTTTGGGATATAATGTACTGTTATTCTACACAAGAATGTTTACTTAAAATTAATGAATAGTTGATATTGCTTTGCTTGTTAGCATTATCATAAGGACTACAAATAGTATTGATTGTTAACATAGATTAAAAACCTTTATTTTATAAGGAAACTACAGTTTTTATAGATGCACTGGGAACACACAACACAATAAAATCAGTGTTCTCTGGTCACCTGGTCTTTTATTGCCTCTGCAGTATTTCCTTTCTCTGATTTAAGAAGGCAATTTATGCAAAGGTGAAATAAAACACAAGTGTGCTCTAGCCTTTGGGTAAGAGATGTCCAGAAATTTTGTCAAACTAATTGATGGCTTCATTAGATCCTATTCAGAGCATTTTGGAGTGGCCTGGGGTTTATGGTAACCAATTATTTTGCATTTGATGATAAAGCTAGGGGAAACAGAGTTTCCTAAGAAGGATATTACATTTGCCACACATTTAGAATCAAGAGACAGCAACGTAATGTAGACAAAGTGGTTCTTAAGTTGAATGACATGAAGATGGATTTTTAATAAAAGCTTTATGTCCGAAAAGCCTAAATCCTTTTTTTCACCAAAACAAAATAAGAGTATGCATTATTTTTTAATTAACACAAGAAAATATGGTAAATTAGTAAAATTCAGTTAAAAAAGCAAATTTTCATTAACACAAAATAATAAAATCTTGTTTTGCTAGACTGTGGTTTATTATCCAGACATTAGAGAGGTTAATCAACCATTTGAAAATAGTGAGGAAAAAACCCTTAAGACCTAAAAAATCATTGCAATGTGATGAAATGCTAGTGATGAAATGCTAGCTAATGCTTGCAGAGGAGTAAATATTTATATTTTAAGCTTCTGAACAACAAAATGTGTTTAGAACCATTTAAATTTAAATATTTAAGCATTTAAATAGTGTCTTTTTTCCAATCATGTGTTTGTCAAATTGCCGATCTAAGTTTTAGGTGGGCCCATTCTGACTTTCCATTGGACACACGATGTAATTATGTAAAATTATAAGCTGAAATTCCACACTGCTCTTTTCCCTCTGGGTTAATCAATGGATGCCAGGCTTACATAAAGTGTGGCTCCAGCCACAATGAGTCCAATGAGTATTAACTATAGAGGTCAGTCATAATCATTTGGTCAGTTGAGGGAAATGCTTCTATGGTGGTTTAATCTAAATATTTATGAAATTATCCTAAAATACCATTTATATTACACTTTTACTGTGACTATTTGCAATTTGATTTATCTTTGCTAAAGCCATGTCTATCTGGTGTACTCACATATACAGTATTTAATTGCTTAAATCACATTTGGACTGAGCCGAGCATGCCAGTCTGATCTACATTGCTGGTTTGAGACATCCCAACTAAACTCTAAACTGATGTCAAAGTTAGCACATTAAACTGGTTTAAACTGTCAAAAATAAATATAATAAAAACAACACTTTTCCTATTAAAACTAAATAATGTAGATGAGCAAATTTACCCTTTAGATTTCACATGTTTACATGTTCACTGCACATATGCTCTTTGTTGTATTATGTTATGTGATATGTTATATGTTGTGTTATATGTTTTATTATATGTTGTATTATATATTGTGTTATATTGCATAGTTTATTGCTGTATGTTGCACATTGGTCCAGAAGGAATGTAATTTCATTTTACAGTGTAAATGAATTTTACACCGTATATGACTAAAATGATAATAAAAAACACTTAAACTTGATCTTTGGTTCTAAATTGCCACCTCTGCATTCTTTCTTGAGATTTTTAAGTCATGTAGCCCTTGAGCTGAAAAGTTTGCCCTTTTTTCTTTTATGGTTCCAGTTGGTAGTCTGTCACTAAATGTGATGTTAATTTTATTTGAATTAACTTCAGACTTTTTTTTAAGGTACGGGACTTGTAATTAAAGTGTCACTAGTTCAAGCCTCACTATTAGCAGATTGCTGCTGCTGGGCTCTCAAGCAAGGCCCAGAACCAGTGATTGCTTAAGTTATACTAAAATTATTTTAACTGTATCATATTGACCTGAATAGCTTTGGTTAATGGCATCTGGTAAATGTGGGGAATCCACCACCACCAAGAATAACCTCAACAATAAAAATTCTGGCCTGAGCAACTTTAAACTTCAGACATTTTTACAGAGCAGAATATTCAAAATGACAATGAGAACTGCCCTTTTGCTTCTAATCTGGAAAATTAAATATAAAAGATTAAATATAAAAAAGAGCAAGCACTTAAACAAGTGTAAACAAGTACAAAGGAATAAAAAATCTCTATGCTCTAGGTCTTTTTAGTAAACTTATAAAACACAATAAGACCAAACTGCTATCTATGCTTACTGTATACAAATACAAGAAGGAATAACACATTATTTAGACCTAGTTTGTGTATTTGAAGTCCAAACAAGAATATTATACACAATTACATTGTAGCCCCGGTTGGCTTGTCAAATGTTAATGCTATTTTGGTGCCTGTAGCAACCAATGTGTTTATATCTAAAACAAGTCACACCAGAATTACCTCTGTATTCACTTCTGGTGCCCAACTGGGTTTTAGGTTAAGTTTAGAGTTTGAGCAAGGGTATTGGCTAGGGCAAAAATGAGTGTTGGAGATAATGCTTGGGTAAGAACAAGGGTTACGGTTTGTGCTAGCATTATGGTTAAAGCTAAGGTTAATGTGGAGGTTTGGTGTAAAATAAGATGTCTTCATTTCATGCAGCATTAATAAAAAAAAGTTTTACGACGAGAATTTATTATACCACATGCCACATTCACACCTAAGTATAGGGTAACACAGAATAAAAATAACAGCTGTTTTGGTGTGTGACTGCATTAATCCAAGGGAAAAGAGGTGTGCGACTGACTTCTAAAAGTTCTATGAGTAATGTGCAGGTGTAATGCCACACACAGGAGGATTCTGGGTAATTTACAGCTTTTACAAAAAAAACAACAGAAATGAAAAGCAGAGACATTGCATGCTGCACTAATCACAGGCAGCCAGACATAGAAATGACAAAGCACATGGATTATACCTGACGATTGTCATGAAAAATAGCCTTAGAGCTTTTGCTTGCTAGTAAAATCGGTTCTTTAAGTTGTTTCATCTTTTCTTTTAAACCATTTTGGAAAAGTTCTGAGAAAGTATGCCAGTACTCTGAAGTTTACCAACTGCTGAACAGATAAAAAATGAAATAGAAAGCTTGAAGGAGTAAGAATATTAAAAAAATAGAGAGCTAGAAAGTTAGGGTGGGATGGATTTTGAGATATCAGCAAGCCAAAAGGATTAAGGCAGATTTGATAGTAAACACATCTTGGCAGATGAAGCCTGATGCTTTTAGGATGCCAAAAGAGTCAATAAGTCATCAACACATTCAGTCCTACCAATAATACATTTAGGAGAGAGGATTAAGGGGTGCAACAAAAACAGTCTTTTTCATCCTCAGCCTTCATGCCAAATGCTTTTTTTTTTACATGTATTCAAAGAGATTCCTGTTTCCTGTCACCATGGTGCAAGTCAAATGCGAACAGATATAGTTGTAGTGAAATAAAATGAAATCCTGTCAACAAAATATTTCATCCACATTTTTAGCCTACTCATATAAAGAGTGCCAATATTCCCTGCTATCTTAAAATTAATCCTTAAGTAAAAAAAAAAAGATTATTTGATTCTTGTGATACAGTCAAGACCTCCAGTACCTCGGATGTCCTCAGACAGCTCCTTTGTCTTCACTATTGTGACAAAATAACAGGGCCTAACATGTGGCTTTTTAAAACACTAGTCATCATTCATAGTTTAATTCAAGTCACATTAGGCACCAATAATTTATCACAGGTGATAAATTTGTAATTTACCACATGCAAATCAAAATGTGTTTCCATACTAATTAATTATAAAGGCCAATACCAGGGTCACAGCAAGCTTTAGGTTGTTGTAGTTTTCCTTCCAATTTTTTTGGTTTGTTTTAAATTGTTGTTTACAATGTGCTATTTTTTTATTAAAAACGAGTGATTTATGAAAAAAAATCTGTTTTGCTGGATTTATTTATTCTGGAGATATTTGTGGGTGCCACTAACAATGACCACAGCTATTTATACAATTTTATACTATTCCTGCCTACATCAGTTCTATGCCAAAGTGCTAGTATTCCTTTTTCTCTTTTTCTCTCTAATTTTCTATTTCTCTTGCCCTCCTTTTCTTTCACTATCTGTCTCTAATGTTTATAATATGTGCCTTGGCAAAAAGTATTGGCAAAAAGTATTGGAATATGAAGCTGTTTGTGTTTTCTCTAGAATAATGTTTAAAAGTATTGCAGTATGTGGCTGTAGTGTGTGTTTCCTCCAGAATAATTACAGATTGTATTACAATATGTGGCTGGAGCACAAGCTTGATCCAGAAATGTACTGCAATATAAAAATCTATAGCAAAAGAAAGAATGAAAAAAGGGCAGAAAGTATAGACAGAATGATGGATTTACTATATGGACAAAAGTATTAGGACACTCATTATTTCCAATCGCTTCTAAAAGGCCCTGTTTTAACAAATTGTGTATCTGTGCAAATCAATCTATCTAAAAAAATGAAGAAGCCTGGTTTAATAAAAACCCCAGCGCTTTGTACCGAGCCCTGACCTTGGCCTACTGACTTGTATTGGAATTGGAACTGACCACCAATTGAGGCTTCAGCATCAGTGTAAAGCCATGCATATAATCTTTTGGTCTTTGTTTTCTTCTTTATCGGTACAGACGCTGTAGGTCAGCCAATAAAGGTCAAAATTTGCATTCTGGCATTCCATCTCCAGACTGTCGATATTCAGTCCAAGATAAAAATTTTTCAAGATATCAGCTTTGACTAAGTGTAACATTTTAACATTACACCACCCAAGTAGTAAAAAGAGATTTCTTCTCCAATAAATTTAGTTCAGAATGAACGTATTCAGATCATGTCATAAGATTAAATAGCATGTGAAATTGTCTCTTACCCACACTATTATTAATGACCAAAAGGTAAGGGATTGAAATCTAAGAGGACATAGGAGCACTTGGCAATCTACATCTACTCTAAAGGGCAATTTGTCTCAGTAATTGCACTTGCAAAAATCTATCACTGTCACACTCCCTCAGCCAATTAACACCTCAGCGTAAAAATAGTGAGAAAATGTGAGAGAAGAAAAAAGGCAGATGTGGGAATCAATAATATAGTTATGTCAACTAATCCATGACCAATATAACTTCTACTCTTGCTAAACAAACTTTTTTACACTACATGCTGATTTGATTTAAAGAAACTTATGTGGCCTGCACAAATACCCTGATCATATTATTGCTAAACAGCTTTATAATAAACATCTATTGTGGCTTTCTTAATCAACATTGGTGAATTTACAATGAAGCTTACCCTTTTCTAGGGTGTACATATGACTCACCTATGAGTCATGGTCAATGTGTGGATATTTTGTGGTATGATTTGTATGACTTATGTTTATTGTATATAAATTTATGTATCTTTATACAATTTGATATGTCCAACACTTTTACCAAGATGGATTCCAGTTTCTGATTTTTAAAGGAAATTTTTATGCCACTGGTGTCCAAGGATTTTAGCCTGGTACTCTTTAACACCACAAAGCTGCTTTGAGACAATATCTATTAAAGAGTTATACAAACAAATTTTACTTGATTTAAAAATTAAAAAAAAACTTAAGTTATGGGACTACTTATGGGATTAACAATGTGATGCATTACTTTATTAAAGTTGTTTTTATCTCCACAAGTTTTCATCAAAAAACAGCCAGATACTTTTGCACAGTATGATTCCACTCACTGCATGTGAACTGGAATGACTAAAGCTTTTGTTATACTGAAATATTTTATGATCCAGCAATGCTGAATAGGGAAGGAACTTTTTTGGAAGGTAGAATTGGCATGGTGGTTACCAAAGCTGGTGTATGTTGACATTTGTTTCCATTTTTTTTGTTTTTATTCTTTATGGTTTGTCCTTAGATGGGGTAAAGAACACATCAGGACCTAAGTATTAAAATTTTTAACAATCAATACATAAAAAAGTTGTGTAAGCTACTTAATGTTTATGAGAAAATAGAGGGTATAAATATATGAATATGGATTTTAAGTGGAAGCATTGTATAAAATCACTTGAGTAAGAAAAAAATGTTGCTGGTAATACACTCTATTGAGAGACTTTTGCCATCCGATGCTTAGATGGCTAAACGTACAGTGCTGGTCACCATTATTGGCATAACCTTTACAATATCTTTTGAAATAAATGCAAATATATCAAAGTTTTTTCTCCGGAGGATTTCTAAATTAGAGGTTCTAAGTAAATTAACAAAAACATTGGTTTTAAACTTATATCCATCCATGTAGTTTTGTTGACTTTTACAAGCTTCTCACACATCTCAGCTGTTATTTTCTCCCACTTTTGAATGTTATACTTTTGGTAAAATTTTTTAGATTTTGTTAGATACTTTATTGATCCTAAAGGAAATGT
>JANDJT010126368.1:0-10427 GCA_024331685.1 Stegophilus panzeri
CGTGAGTAAAGTTCCTTTGGTACACACCCCTTCAGCGAAAGGGAAAGGATTTCATTGGTTCTCTAGCCCAGCGGCACAAAGACTCCGCCTTCTGAGAAGGTAAGAGGAAGTGTTTTTATATGCTCTATTAGCTGTATGACAGAGTAGCGAGTAGAGGATTAATATTTGTGATATTAATTTTGATGAAATTCAACAAATCATGTAAATAAAACATGCTGAAGCATACTCAAGTAACAATAAAAGTATCATATCAAAGGTTCTGCAACCATACATCAAGTCTTAGCAGGTCAATATAATCAGTGGTAATATAATCATTAATATAATCAATATAATTAATAATAATAGATATAATATAATCATTTCATCTTTTCTTTTGCTTCCTTCATCAGTCTCTCTCTTTCTCTCTTTTGTCCCTCCTGTGTCCCCTGGGCCTGTGGAATTACATCTCGTCCCCTCCTACTCTTCCTCCCTCTCTTGTACCCTCTGCCAGGACTGACTGCTGCGGTTGTGCTACCTGCAGCACACACACACTCTCTCACACTCTGCCTGAGCCATGGCCCGGCTGCACGTAGCTCTCCTGGCCCTGCTGCCCATCATCCTCATCCTAACTGGTGAGTGTCTCGTTCAAGGTGTGTGAGAGGATGTGTGTGTGAGTGAGGAGAGAGGATGAAGCAATTAAATAAACTTTTACTCATTATAGTGCTTTTCATATATAAAATGTAGATCAAGGTGCTTTAGACATGGTTAAAAGATATATAATACTGAAAATATTCTGATCTGTTTGAAAATATTTATTATGATTTAAAATGAGCTAATTATACAAAGATAAATATTTATACAAAAACTTTATTAGATAACGTATAAAAAAACACAAGTATTTAAAAATAAATATAAAGTCAGAAATTTAAAAAGTAATTTTCAACCTTTTTAAAAAGTCACTGCTGAATTTCTTGTGGAAGGAATTTCATAAGTTTCATAAGCCTTGGTACCTTTGTGTTTTAATCCTAAGCCATTTAAAAGATCATTTAGAGATAATGTAGTGCATACTCTCACTTTGAAATATGCTAGACTATTAAGTCGACTATTAAAAAAATGATAAAAAATGAAAAATCTACCATAAACTGTTGTTAGTGAGAGAACGTGAAAACACGGAATATCCGTATTACTTTACATTTGTGTTGGTGGCTGTTATATTTTGCCCTTCTTGTTTATGAGCATTTTCTTAAAAATCTCACATGCATTAGACATTAGACAAAGTGTGTTTATAGTGCAAAGTGTTATTTAAAAAAAAAAAAAAAACTATAAAGGTTTTACATATTAAAATACATAATTTATTTGTCTCAAACTCTACTGATGAAAAATGTCCAGTTTCCTCCACAACGAAACCTGAGATCAATACTTTTGCTAAACCCTCCTCTCATAAAACTATTTCCTTCCCTCCTCCCTCCCTCTAGTGCTGTCTGAGGTAGAAAGTGCAGCAGTGAAGGATGGAAAAGAAAAAGCTAATGAACGTCATGGTGAGTTCAACACACATACAGATATTGTAATAAAAGCTGTAGTTTTTATAATACTACTACTACTACTACTACTACTACTACTACTAATAATAATAATAATAATAAAAGGTTTCCTTGTGTAGACTGGCCAAATTTCCCCACAACATCAAACTTGTCAGGTGTTCTTATCCTTGTGGGGAAAGTTGGCTGGTCTCCACCAAGATACACTATATACCCAAAAGTATGTGGACACCTAACCAACAAACCCTTACGTCAAACTGTTGCCACAAAGTTGGAAGCACAGACGTGTATAGGATGTCTCTGTATGCTGTAGCATTGAGATTTCTCTTCACTGGAACTAAGTGGCCCCAAACATGTTCGAGAAGCACAATGTCCCTGTGCACAAAGCAAGGTCCATGAAGACATGGTTTGCCAAGGTTGGAGTGGAAGAACTTGAGTGTCCTGATCTCAAACCCACTGAACACCACTGAGATAAACTGGAACACTGACTGCACCCCAGACCTCCTCACCTACAGTTACATCATTGCCTGAGCTCACTAATGCTCTTGTGACTGAACGATCACAAATCCTCACAGCCACGCTCCAAAATCTAATGGAAAGCCTTCCCAGAAGAGTGGAGGTTATTATAAATGCAGAGTGGGGATAAATCTGGAACGAGATGTTCAACAAGTACATACTGTACTGTATGTGATTGGTCAGGGTCCACGTACATTTGCCATATAGTGTATCAAAACATACACAAAGAGAGAGAAAGAAAGAGAAAGAGATCTCCAGGAAAACCTGTATGTGGTCTTTGTATTTCTTCTGTAATCACTCTACCCTGTAGGATCATCTAAGAAGGTTTTCGTTCCAGCATCAGATGCATCAAACGTTTTCAAGCGTCGTGGCCGCAGGTCCCCATATTCATACACAGAGTATGTAGGTGAGTTGCACTGTGATCCAGCCCTTCTTAACTGAGCCACGTCAGATGTCCAACAAAGTCTATTAAGAGTTAAATCACACAGAGGAGCATAGTCCTTTAATCATTTATATGAAATAGATACAGCAGCTAATCCTATGATCTTAAGTGAGGGAAGCATTTTAGGCAACTTGACTATTAATCCCCCCCTGATGGGTAGAAAACACTCATGGAGCAGTGCAAGTGTGTGAATGGTTGTGAGTGTTGGAGAAGGATGAGGAAAGATGGCCATGAGGATCACCAGGACAGTGTGGAGCTGCTTACCCATGAGAAGCAAGGTAGAGCAAATATGACACATGCACACACACACACACCCTCCAGTGAGCCACATCAGAGTGTTTTGATTTTTATTTTCAAGCTCGCATGTGGGTGTGTGATGACGCTGCAGATCACAGACTGCAGAAAAAGAAGTAGCTGGAGCTGAGAGTGGAATGCGCTGACTCAGGACAGAGAGAAAATAGAAGACAGATTAATACGGTCCTTACTGATCGGGCCAGAGAGTTTCAGTTCACTTTGTATTCTGGCAGCTGTCAGAATGAAGGAATGAAAGAGTGGTCTCACCTCCCACTCAGCCAAAGAAAGCAAGGATAAAAGATCTTTGTGTGTGTGAGAAAATTGTGTGTGTAAAAACTGTAAAAAAGTAAAAAGATACACACTAATTACACATTTAAACACCCCTACAAAAGGCCATACCATTTCTTCACTGCCTAAAACTTATCTCCCTCATTACAAATTTATTCACTGTTAGGAAAACTATAAGTATCTAGGACAAACTTATTTTGTGACTAAGCTTAATTTAAATGGAACAGTGCTAACAACCTATTTGTTTAACCACATTATTACTTAAGTGAATTAACTTCTAATATTATTTAACTCATCCTGCATCTGTTTGTGCACTAGTTTGTTTGCTAGCTACAATAAGCCTCTGATTTGTAGGTACATTGCTACATTGAGGTCAGTCCCCCCACCACCCCACACACATCAATTAGTGCCACTATACTGTAAGTAAAATACAAGTTCTTTCTTTCATATTTATCAGATCTAGCAAGTAAAAATTACTTTTTATTTTATTTTAAAATGATTTAATTGCTCTAACCAAAATTGGCAAAACTGCCACAAAGAAATCAGAAAGATAACAAACATAATAGATAGTTCTCATGTTAACCCTCTCAGATATCATTGTTTAATTTGCACTCTGCTACCAACAAGTAACCAGTAAGGAGAGAGGAGAATCTCTAATTGTTCATGAGCATAGCCATGTGCCATGCATTTTGGTGGCATAGGTTTGGAAGTAACACTGAAAGCAGCCAGGATTATTTATTTCAATTTATGTTTCCGAAATCACTGACTACACCAGGGGTCTCCAATGTCTGGCCCCAGAGCCAAATGCAGACCTCGGCTTCTCTCTTATAATGAAGGGCCGTTTTTCCTCTCACAATACACAAATGAATTTACTTAATGATATTTAGTAATAGCGACAGACAAAAAGTGCAGCGTTAACAGTGAGAAGGAGCGATATCAAGAGAGCTGGAGATAAGAATACTGCTTCACCGAAAGCCATAGAAAATGTGTCTGATACGTCAAAAAACTGTTGTGGTAATTAAGGAATTTAATATCATGAGACATTATCAAATAAATCATGGGAATAGTAAAAAGATAGGATTGAGAGGATGAGAAGGCACAGAACCTGAAGCAGCTGGGAGCTCTCCAGAGCAAACATGGGACAGAATATTACCAGAGCTAATACGTGGCAATGCATCTAACCACTAAGCATGGAAAAGCTTTCAAGGATCCTTGAAAGAGTCCTTAACTAAATTAATCAATGTTATTTGTATCAAAAAGGAGCAAGAATATCATCTTGTGTGTCACAACTACAGCTGTCAGGAGATACCCTGCTCCAGTTATTCCACTTAAACTCACTATATTTGAGTTCTAAATTAATATTTTGGTGACCAGCCCTCTGGCATTTTGTTGTTTTATAATCGTCCCCCCTTTTGGGGAAAAAAAAAAAAAAAAAAGTCTGGACACCCCTGGACTACACCTTCATGGTTTAATTACTCCAGTAGTGAATGCTTAGCACCATATGCATATCACCAACCCCAAACAAATATACTTTATTTTTATTTATTGAGATCACATACTGAGATCTGATTGCGTTATGCTGCCAATAGTTGACAGTCGGTGACAGTTGTGATGCGTGTAAAATTAAGTGGCAGTATGCTTGTATGTGAACTGTATGATGTGTGTTGTAGTAGTTGCAGTGTCTAACTGACGGACTAGAAAATGTCTGCGATGAATGTCATGCTTGGCTTTGGTTTGCCAACAATAGGTGAAAGTTCGCCCAAGATTTCCTTACTTCAAAAAAAAAAAAAAGAAAACATTTAACTGTTAAATAAGCAATTTTGAATAATTAGATTGTTCTGCTTGTTATAATGAACATTATTGCTTAGCTTTCCCATAGTTTATGGTGGGTAATTTAGACTGTGCCATTTCAGTTTACCTTCAATTCAACAGCTAGTAAAAAAACCCCCAAAAAAAACACAAAATCAAATTAAAGCCAGCTTCAGTGTGTATGTAAAAAGTCAAAAGATAATGCTTTCTTTCCCTGCAGCGGAGCATAAGTTGCACTTGGCTGCCTCCGAGCGCAAGAGGGAGTACTATGAGGAGCAGAGCAATGAGTATGAGAACCATCTGGAGGAGAGCCGAAATGGTAAGACGTGTCTGTTGCTCTGATTAGTTTGGCTCCAACGCTAAAAAAAATCCAGCAGGCCCATTAATAAGCTGCTGCTGTCTGGAGCAGTAATCAACATCTGATGAGTGAAATAGCACACTAATCCAAGCAATCACAACCTGCTGTTTGACACACGGCAGTGTAGAACTGAAAACTAAAGCAAGCTGCAATACCAAAGCTTAATTTATAGTAAAAAACAATCTGTATTTATAATAGCAGATTTCATATTTGGTAAGACTAGGCAAAAATATGTATGATCAAAGCACAATAAATGAATAAATCTACAATCATTCATGAAAATTAATACAAATAAAGAAATCGTTAGTCTTTTTAATAAAAAAAAAAACAAAAAAAACAAACAAACCCCAAAACAAAACAAACAAACCCCCCCCCCAAGAACTACAAATAGCCCAGGTTAAACAAGTCCATCTTGAAGCACAGGTGTAGTGCTTGTGTGATGTAAGAAATGCTTCTACCAGCTGAGCTGCGAGTAATTCGGAATAACTGTATGGTTGCCTCAACTGAGAAAAAATGCTCAGGATGAGCTACGCTGCTTCATGAGATCAGAAAGATGCTGGAGGTAAACCATTAAAGCCTTAAGTCACAAGCAGGACTTTATTGTCAATGTGGAAGTCATTAGGTACAGCTAATTTAGTGCTCTGAATTTCTTTTCCTGGAAAGAATACTGACGGACGCATTCTGAACTAGCTGAAGCGCGCACTGGTTTCTCAGGGTCATGTAGGGTTGGGTTAGCGTGTATCTTATTTTGGATTGCGTTAAATAATAATATATAATTTACAAGCCAGCTTGAGAGAAGCAATATCTGTAACAGAACAACATGTCTAAAGTCATGTCTATACTCTTTCTTACCATTTTCAGAGCAGTATGAAAGGAACCGTGAAAATGCCGAGCAATGGAGGGAGTATCACTATGACGGGCTCTACCCACAATACCCACATCACCGCCCTTATTTCTAAGCGTCTCATAAAACCTCGCATGGCTGAGGGTCACGCACAGTTGTAGCAAATTTTTCTTGAAATTGATTTAATCTGCACTTTTTATATAAATAATATATCTATCTCTTCTAAGCGCAATCATTTCAGAACATGGTGAATATATACTGCTTGCAATCCAATCTGATTATATTCCTTCTTAACTTGCATCACCTATTTTGAACTGTAAAAATTCCATAATCATTTTGTATGCTTTATATATAGTTATAATAAAAGTACATGGTGGATGAGAAGTGTTTTATATGAATATTATTTTTTTGGAATGGATTAGGCTGGGATCAAGCAATGAATCATTTTGAAAGTGGGTGGGTTTACACAATTTCCATTTTGAAACTATACACTTTTCTCTAGGTGACATCATCAATCATCAACAACCATCACAAAGTACAAAACAGTTTAGTGCAATTTCACACATTCAAAAAAAAAAAAAAAAAAGTAAAAAAAAAAAAAAAAAAAAAAAAAAAAAAAAAAAAAAAAGGATGAAAAAAAAACCCAACCCCTTACCCTGAGCAACAACCTGATTAACATCCCCGGATAACACCCCTTACCCTGATTTGGGGCAGTTATTCGCCGTCTCACTCCGCTCACCCTCGCCGTCACTCACTGCGTACTTGGCAGATGCGTCTTCAGAGGTAGATGTGTTCTCCTCCTCACTGAAATGAACATGAACACACAGTAGAGCATTTAGAACCAGCTCATCTCCACACACACTCACACACACACACACGCGCACGCACGCACGCACACACACGCGCACGCACGCATGCACAGCGGGAGTGGAGCACATTCAAAAACAACGGAGTGAACAGAAGCGTGTGGGGGGAGGGGCTGGAACGAGAGAACGAGACGATGGGGAAGCGCGGAGGCGGAGTCGGGGATGAGACGATGGCGGTGAGTCACTGATCACGGACGGTGTGGATGGATACGGGCATGTGCTCATCTTCGGTTTGTAGATCGGGATTATCGGATTGATTATCGGACAGCGTGATGGATCGGAAACTGTATCCATGGTTACGAGTCAGACCTGCCAACCACGAAGAGAAACAATGCACAGTCTGGAAAAGAGGAAAGAAGCTACCATTCATCTGTTTTAGTGAAGATCTACAGCAGGGCTGAAGCATTCTGGGTAAAATATCTAGTGATTTTACTCAGTAACATCGTGATTATGATTAAGTTCCAGGACTGGATTAGTGCTTTAGATATCATACAGAATTACAGTCTCCATCCCAGTGGAAAGATCCTCAGGCTCCTCAGATGGCGTGCGGTTATTAACAGGGAAACATAAGGTTTTTAAAAAAATATTTTGATTATATACATACGATATATTAACTTTTTAATGTTTTATAATGACTGGAATAAACCTAGTTTGAGAGCTACAGAATCACCACTGAAAACCACACCCCCTCTCAGCCAAGCTCCACCTCCAGCTTTTATCCACACTCCGCCCCCAACCCCCGGCTCTAAGGCACACTTCGACCCCAAACTACCCCATCCCCGTCCCCCCCAGTCTCAGGCACACTTCGCCCCCAAGAGAATACTGAAGTGAGATGGGAGGGAAGGGGAGGGGCTTCCTGTTAATATCAAAGATTTCAAAACAGCTATGCAACTGTCAATCATTCCATCATTGGCTCATCTGCGGTTTTTATTGGACGGAGATGTTAAGCACGAGACTCCGACTCAAAATGCGCAAAGGTCGGCAGGTCTGCAGTGTGTGTGTGTGTGTGTGTGTGTGTGTGTGTGTGTGAGAGAGAGAAGGAGAGATAGGGATTATGATTATAACCGATGATAAGCACATGCCTAGTATTTATATGATGAAACCGTTAATAGGACTGTGACCTAATAAAAGTTGCCATATTTCTGTAACTTAAAAGTGCTGTGTTTTATTTCCCCACCACACACACTCCCGGTCCTGAACTGCTGCTCGGCTTTAACCTCGCCCTAAACACCACCTCACCTGATTCTCCACACGAGCACAAGAGACCAGGCCGAGCACAACGTTCTCCACAGAACTGCTTTCTGATTTGGGTAAATTAGCATCGTGTGCTGATCAACATGACCATCTATTTACACTCCTTACTATAAATGAGCTATCATTATTATTATTATTATTATTATTATTATTATTATTATTATCATCATCATCATCAATTAATCCAAAGTGATTAGAGACTGATTAGTTAACATTATTTGATATGTCTAATTAAAAATGTAAGTAACTCTCCATCTCCACATCTAAATGAAGTTTTAATAGAGTGTACTTCGACTGTGGAGAGATTAAATTAATGTACTTTATACGATCTTTTACGCTGAGCGTGCGCACACGTATATAATGTCAATGTTTTGTGCCACACGTCATTTTAACACGTGTGCATGGGTACACGTCATTTCAAATATCACTCTAATTAAAAATAAATAGATAAACAAAAACAAATAAATAAAACACTCAGGCATTTTTAAACATACATTACAGTGTAAACAATCCTGCGCGGTCTGGATCAGAACGGCGTGGTCGGTACTCGATATTCACGAGTATTCACCTCGTTACGGTAATAATTTAATCCAACTACACAGTTTGAAAACGATTATTATTATTATTATTATTATTATTATTATTATTATTATTAGGGCTGGACTACCATGTAAATCATTTAGGATAAAAAGTAAAATGTTATGAATTGCTATCTCGACGTTACGTGACGGCATTATTTTATCCCGTGACCTGATATGACACATGCAGATGGAGAACCACAAGTGAACATGAGTGTGTGTGTGTGTGTGTGTGTGAGGACTGAACAGCGCACATGTAAACACAGACAATGCTCCTCCTGTACATACCGATAGGATTTCAACACTCTGATCCCCCACGCACGCAGAGAGAAAGAGGAAGCGCATGGTCAACACTCTACTACACACACACACACACTACTCTCACAACTGCCTTTATCTCACACATGCGCGCACACACATATCTGCTGTCTGTACACACTTACAGCAATAATAATCCCTAGTTACACTAATGAGAGAGAGAGAGAGAGAGAGAGAGAGAGAGAGAGACAGTATACACAGATGACAGACAGATGAGATGTATAAGAAATACAGAGAAAAACCGACAGATATACAGACACAGTGAGCAAAGGAAGAAAAGAAAGTGTGTGTGTGTGTGTGTGTGTGTGTGTGTGTGTGTGTGGTAATGTAGGTACACACCTCTTGAACACAGCAGTTTCGGTTTTGGCGTCTACAGTAAGGCTGAGCGTTTCCTTCATGGAGCCGTTAGTGACCGTCTCAGTGATGCGGTCCACCGCCGCCTCCTCGTCCACATCACTACCTCTGGACTGAACAGCTGGAGGAGACGCATCCCACTGAGACGTTCCTGAGACGAGTGGAGAAGAGAGAGAGAGAGAGAGTGTGTGAGTATAAACCCACGTTCCCACAATCCCCTGCACAGATTTTTATCCCGTCTCCATAGAAACTGAATGGGTCATTACATTGGAGGTGTTTGCTCACCTGCAGAAGCATTAACGCCCAGAGGGTCTGCCGGCTCCACACTCGTCTCCATGGCAACTGGAGAGTTGCTCCTCAGGGGGTCTTTAGGGCTGTGGAGATCAAACGCCTTTCATAAGAACTATTTATTTAAGAGTCTATAGTTAATTGAATCTGTCCAGGGACAGGACATGTACAGGACATACCCCACATCACCAGGTATCACTAGAACGATCAATTTAATGCGTGATGATCGCTCACCTGACTGGTGTGAAGCTGGAGAAGTTGGCCCATCCTGTTTCCGTGGCAACGGTGTTGGTGGGCGTGCTCCACGAGGAGGGGGTGGAAGAGGGTGGGGCCGACGAGCCTCCTGTTTCCATGGGGACGTCGTCAAAGCTGGCCGTCCAGGCGGGGCCTGAAACAATAATAATAATGATGATGATTAATTATGTTTAAGAGAATAATTATAGTGAAACCCATCAGGCTGATCAGCAGGGGCGAGAGACTGTGATGTCATTTCCTGTCACCTTCTCCACTGTCCACCTCCATACGGTCATCAGCAGCCGGGTTTGAGGCTTCAAACTGGTCTCTCTTCACATCCTCCTCCTCAGAGTCTGTACTCTCCTCACTGTCTGTACTGCCTGAGCTCCTGATGCACACAGAGAGACAGGTGAGGGGGAGGGAGAGAGAGCAAGAGAGAGACAGGAGAGGGGGAGAGAGAGAGAGAG
>JANDJT010126943.1:0-10405 GCA_024331685.1 Stegophilus panzeri
TTTTATCCATTCTTGTATCCAGTATCCAGTCTTCATCGAGGAATTCCATCAAATCCCGCTCCCTGGCTTAGGGCTTGTCCTAACCAGTCATCAGTAGACCCAGCAGTGCGTAACAGATCTGCACACTTAAAACACAAGTCATTAAGCCTATCTGGGTTTCATACTGGTACTAAACACCCATCCAAAAGCCTATACAAATGTCACCACAAAATTCTTATGATTAAGATGTCTGCCCTGAGAAGTGGTGGATTTGGAGTTCCCTGTTCTCAGTTGGCTGGTGGACAGAGGATTGGCTATCTGGGTTGGTCTCATCACCAGTCCTTGTCCCTTCCAGACTCTTTGGGGGGGTAATGTCATGTCTGCATTTCCTCACTTCACAAGTGTTTCCCACGGTCTAGTTTGCCAAACTACTAATGAGACTCACCTGAGAGTGTATATTTAAAGACTTTTCTTATGGACAATCGGTGTTAAGTTTTGTCAAAGGATATTTGCAAATTACATGATTTCCCAGGTTTTCCTTGTTTCCTGATTTCTCAGTTTGTAATTGTTTCTTGGTTTCTAATTATGTGTTACATTTCTTCTAGTTTGTTTGATTTATGCTTTTTCAGTTTTTGTCTCTGATCTGGATTCTTGTTTATGATTTTATCTTGAACATTTTTATTTGTTTGTAATTTGCTGAAGTTCTGATTGTTAAATACATCTGCAGAAGTTCTGATTGTTAAATAAATCTGCATTTTTCAAGCCCAGTTCTTTGCTGCTCACATGACAACATTGTACTCTTTTTTAATTGATTCACAGTGTTTCACTGTGATTGAAAAGTGATGTCATTATTATAATTTACAAGTGTGAATGTATCTTTGTTTTTAACCCTGTCAGCTCCATGTGATAGCTGAACCCTGTGCTCTGACCCCAACCTTCATACAAGCTGAGATATGTGAATTAAAAAAAATGTTGTACATCTGTGTATGTGTAATGGACAATAAAAGCTCTTCTATACTAAGCTCTGTCTTTCATAGAGATCATGCAGGAAGTGCAGTTCTACAAATTGGGGTATTTTCAAATATTATTTTTAATTGGCTCATGTTGAGTGGCTCACGTGTGTGTATGTATTTTTACTGAATTTACTTCAGGATTAAAAAAAAAGATTAATCAATCAATTACTTTGTATGTAGATTTATATACTTTTGCCATTAAAATATGTAATAATAAATTATTTTAAACAAGTAACCAATGATAATTTTTAACTAAGTTGTTTAACTGTATCTACTTTTTGAAGTTGTGAGTGTGAAAATCAGACGATGAGGTCAATTTTTGTGCAAAAATATAGTAAATTCAAAAGAATTTAACATACAATAAAGGTCATAATAATTCTGTACTATGAAGTCAGTATTTTCCTTACTTACCTTTACCTACCTACATTAACTTTTAACGGTGAAAAACACAGATTTGACTTTCACTGTTTTGTGAATCATAACAGTTTCTGTTGGGTTTCCAAATTTCTTTTCTGATTGCAACAATCTGAGTGTTTGCTGTGCATTTTCTTTAAGTAATGTGTAAATTTCAATTTTTAAAAGCAAATTTGCACCCAGCCTGAAGAAACATTTAACAGTCCAACAAGATAGTTATGACTTGTTAAATCATTTAAAATGTATTAAATTAATTTAATTTTTAAACAATGGGAGTCCAGAAAGCTCTTCTTACAACAATCCGAGCACTTTATATAATTCACTTTCTCTCAAATAATAACAAAATGTTAAAAAAATTATAAAAGATTATTTGGAGAAGAAATATAACATCCAGTCCAGTTTAGATGCCCTGCTGTAAAAACAATGATTTACAAGTGATGTTAAATTATGCCAAGAAACTAAAAAGAAAGAGATGAAGCAGGAAAAATCTCAGATACTTTAGATATTGCTGAGCATTATATTTGGGGGCAACTATTCATCTCAAGCCCAGCAAGTTAGAATGCACATCTGGCAGTAAGTACTTAGTGCAATTATTTATGATTTCCTTCAAGATTTAAAAGCTCTTCACCGTGCCTTGTAATCCACTAACTGATTGCAGTGCTAATGTAATTAAGGGGAGATTATGATGTCCACGTGGCTAACCAGATGGTGTTATTCACTGCAATGGAAGGGGGAGGGTGGGCACAAGTGGCACACCACTGCACAAGGGCAGCAAGGTGCAAATAGTAAAAGCAATTAAGACTTCCTGCTAGATGAAGAAATGTGAGTGTGTGAAGATGTGTGTGATTAAACACTAAGGACAGGCTATCACTACAATATTTTAAAAATTAGAATTTAAAAATGGTGCAAATGGCTGTATATAGTACACAGTTTACTTTTCTAGTGGCAGATCCTTCTTTGACTTTTGTTTTATATATTTACTTTATTCTTTACATCTAAATCTACATCTAGGCATTTAGCAGATGCCCTTATCCAGAGCAACTTACAAAAAGTGCTTTCAAAGGTTATCATCAACAATTTCAATGACTCTGCTGTGGAGATTGTCAAGAGCACTAAATTCTTTGGACATCACCTGTTAGAATATATCACTCTCTCTCAACACCAACACCATAACAAAAAAAATCCAGCTATGTCTTTACTTTTACAAAAGCTGAGAAAAGCACATCTTCTTCCTTCTATTCTTACAATTTTCTATAGAGGAACCATCAAGAGCATTCTGAGCAGCTGCATCACCACCTGGTTTGGGAACTGCACTATATCAGATCACAAGTCCCTACAATAGTTAAGAGTCCAGGCAAGAGTCCAAATCTACAATAACATTAAATCAAACAAACAAACCTAAAAGTATAAGAAATGGAATCAGAGAAAAACCGAAACATGGGAGAGTCAAAAACTAGGAAATTATGATACAAGGAAACATGTTTAGAACTGGAAACTGGGTTTGGCAAAATTTTGCCTCGAATATCTGTAGGAAAGTACCTTAAATACAAGTTCTCAATCAGTCTGTAAATGTTTAGAAATATGGTAGCCATGACAGTATAGTGCGCAATTAGCTGTTAAAGTATTTTTGTCCTTGACTTCCTGCAAAAGTGCATGCTGGGAACTAGAGTATGAAAGTTTGTGTGTGTCTAAAAAATAGTAAATGTAACATCTGCAACTAAAAAGTAATCAAAAGTATGAAAAACAAAAAAATTAAACCTATAAAAACTAAGTAAAAAGTTGAATAAAGCTCAACTATAATGATAATTCCAAAACTAAATGCTGAAGGGCTACAATACATTTGCTTTAACCAGTTGAGCTACTAAACTTGTAGGAATTGGAGCCAAATGTTGAATTTGAGAAACAAGAGTAAGAAAGAACAGATATTCTGTATGTCCGACTTTAGGCTTACAGTTGACCTCTATTGGCTAAAACTATAGATTCTGGCTGAAGAAACTGGCAGTCTTATCTGCTTAAGGTTACTGTTTAATGGTGCACCATTTCAAACCTATAAATGGATTTAGTCTATTTCTGTAATAATAAACAAAATATATTTTGTTTATTTTCCACACATTTATTTATATGTTTTTAGATCCACCATTCTCTGTGTATTTAGATTACTGACAATGGGCTTTGTAAGAAAGTAATTTTCAGACTGCTCATAAATGTTTAAGCACAACAGGGATTCTGTTGTAATAGTATGTAATAATGTAATATTAAAATAATAACAACAGCTACTTTGTTTCATAATTTTAATAATGTCTATCAAATAATATTATGTTTTATTGTTTAATTACATAGTTTTAGTAGTAAATAACACACACACACACACACACACACACACACACACACACACACACACACACACACACACACACACAAAGACACATATATACAATACATTATCTCTTTTCCTAAACTGTTCTTTTTCCCAATATAATTATAAGTATATGCCAGTTTAATTTTCAGCTGTCATAATGTTATAGCCTAAAGGACTAGACAATCACTTATTGATTATTTTCACAGGGAGTCTTGAACTGAAGCCAGCTGATACAGCCACTCGTTTAGGCCACAATCATTTCACGCTCAGAAAATAATAAGCTGCTGTTAAGATGCTAAAGCTGATTGGATGTGCAGTCAGTCACTGTCTAAATAAATCATACTGTAGTCTGTTATTGATTTGAGCATAAATTATCATCTTAGTAAAAGAGTGAATAAAAATGTGAGTGAAAGAAATGGAAAAACTTTTTATTGCTTTTATGCATAATAAATGTCAATGTCACTAATGTGAAAATCAAACAGAAAAGCAGTGTCAGTTATCATGTACTATTAATATCTACAAAACAAAAAGCTTTGCAAAGACTCATTAAAACATCCACACTAATTACAATAGATGCAATAGTTATAACACTCATATTATTACTTTTTGTTGGCTTGTTGTTGGTTGGACCAACCTTTACAGATAGTGCAAAACAAAGTAGCATATCTAGTTTTTAACCAACCCAAATGGACATGTCCCCAAATGTTGCAACAAACTACTAAATGTTACCAGAGACTGAAATAATCTTGCTACATTTCAAGTATTGAAGTATTTTTATTGACATTTTAGTCATATACAGCGATGCACAGCATACAGCAAAACAAAAATTTGTATTAAGACTTAGCTTTTTAAAGGATCACCAATTTTCCTAACACCTCTAACAAATTACCTTCCTCAGTAGTGGTCTATTTTCCTGCTTTTTGCCTACATTAATGAATTTGCACTGGAGCCTCTAAAGATAAATGAGGTGGTGGTATTTAGTTCAGGTGTGTTTAGGTGTGCAAGATACATCTTCTGAATGCACAGAGAATGCATCATCAGTGATGTAACCTAAGGTCACTGGGTGTTTCAGGTCTTTTAACATCAGGCACCCTCACCCAGGCAACCCAGCTGAGGTTGATTGGACTCTAGGTTGCCCATGGAACAGCCCTCTTTATTTACAGCCATCTTGTGGCTTTCTCTGCTGCTTAACATATGGATTGGATGACCCTCAAGTCACTGCTTTTGAGTCCAGTTGGTTAAGGACACTGCAGAATAACCGACCTGCAAATTCTCTACATCCCACCTCTATTATTGGCTCTTATTGAATGTTCCAGCCCATTTGCCAGCACTTCTCCCCCTACTCTTGATACTGATCATTTTCTTTCATGTGCCTCTTCCATCCTTTCTTTCCAGGGCACTGGGAGTTCAAGCACAATCATTTGTTTTGTTGCCTCAGAGACAATAATAATAACTGGTGTGATGCTGTCTCAATATGCTGAGGGAACTTCAGCTGCTTTGCCAGTTTTGTAGAGAAGTCCTGACCTTTTTCTTTTGGTAGGGTCCCTTTTCCAGTTTTTTTACTTTCAGCACTTGGACATGGCGCCAGTGGTAGCGACCTTCTGCAAGGGCCTTTGGACAGAAACTCAGAAGATGTTGTAAGCTACAAGAGCATAACTGGCATGTTAGTGTTTTAATCTTGCCCCACACATAGAGGTTGGCTGGGCTTGGTAAAACATGATATACAGCCTGGACAAGAAAACGAATGCCCACCTGAGGGCAGCTTACTGTATACTGCTGTATTTTCCTGCAGAAATTCTGCTTCTTGGATGGACTGGATGCTTGATCAGGGCTGGAATCTGGGGACATGAACCCATGGCTTGTGTGAAACATGAAAAAATTACCAAAATTTAAAAATACAAAATGAATGCAAAATATATACACAAAGTATTTAGACATCTTAAAAAGGGGGAAATTAAGCAAATGATTTTGGGCTCAGTGTCCACTCTTTGCCATGGAGTGGATAAACCCGAGCCCACTCAGTGCCAGAGGTACTGGGGTTCACCTGCTGGGCTTGACAACTGCTGGAGAAACCAAACAAAGGAAAGAACTCTGAAATATATAAAGAAAGCTGTCTTTTCATCTTTTATTGGTCAGATGCTCATAAGGCTGCACTATCATTTGCTACCATGGTGTGGCAGTCATGATCGGGGAGTGGCAGCACAAGGAAGTCCCCACTCTGAATGCACTGCATTATGCTCGGGTAAAATGCACACTCTTTGCACTCTCTCTGGTTGCTGTCAAATGGACATTTCTCGGAGAAGCTGCCACATGAACACTCAGGCGATTGATGTGTGCTTTCAGTCTCTCCCTGTGGCTAGCATGCTAAGTTGGTGGAGGAGCGATCCCTGGTCTCCTGGATTGGGCTAACAAGCACCCACAAGGGCATGATGGAGGCTAGCACAAGCCCATCATCAGGCTGCCCAATTGTAGCAAAAGAGGGGGTTTGGACATCCCCACTTGGAGGTACTTGCAGCCTGGATAAGGAAACGAATGTGATGAGATCCACCTGTTAAATTTGCTGTCTTGCTAGTATGAATGATTTGTGTTTCTGACTATAAAAAACAGGATAATCAAAAACCAACAATGAACAATAGCACATTTCTTTTTTGACAAACAATTATAATCACATGGCTAATACACTTAAAACACCACATGCTTAATATGCTGAAAACATACACTTGATAGGCAGTTGGTTTGCTGAAATAAAAAAAATATGATTAAATAAAGTCATGATTAAATTACAATATTTTTGTGCAATAGCACATAAGCTTAAACATATTACAAGATATTATAATGCATGAGGCTGAATTGCATGTGCTGATCTCATGGTAAACAGTAAAAAGATGAAAAATAGTTAATGAATTAAAGACAAAATACACCTAACTTTTGAAGAAAATGATGGCTTTGTTGCTCATTACTGCCAAACACACCAATGAATAATAAAATTATTTTCTTCATTTCTTAATGCACATTTTTTTTAACATTTTAAGATGCTAAACTAACAAACACAGACATGACATGCTAAAAACCAAATTGTGCAGAGCAGAGCATGTTTGTTAGGGTTTGCTGTTGTAACATGTTAATTGCTGGGATTTATTATTATTTTTAATGTAATGGTTTACATGATTACTAAGGTAGTTAACAAAATTTACTATAGTTCCCAAATGTTGCTGTGGTTGACAATGCTTTTTTAGTCTTTTTCATTACACATATACAGATGTATAGTACAATGTAAATGTTGTGGTAATTGCTGGGGTCAGAGCACAAGGTCAGCAATCTTTTGGCACCCCTGGAGCTGACAGGGTTAAGGGTCTTGCTCAAGGACTCAATAGCAACTGTGGGGTAAAGCCTGGATTTGAACTGCCAACTTTCAGGTTAACAGCCTGAAGCTCTAACCACTCAGCTACTGTCCCTTTTAGTGGTGCAGATGAAACTTGTAAAATTACTAATACAATATAATACAATATAATACAATATTAATACAATAACAATGACTTAACAGGGTGTTAGGTAAGAACAAGATATGGCCCTATATTGGTCTATTCTATAAATAGAGTAAAATATAGTACACTTTAGTGCATGATTTAAATTTATTTGGTTAACTGACCCCTGTCTCTTGGTATATGTTGCCTTCAAAAACCTTGCCAAACCTTTGGTGAAGAATCCTAGAAAAAGCATCTCATTTAAGGAACTATGATCATGTGGTGTCTGCATGGCAGATGTGTCTGCCTATAGCACAAATTTCAATAAAAGAAAATGCAAAGTTAAAGGTTTATTTGTTTGTCATTACTTATTTATAATTATTGTCTTTTTTTTAACCGTAGGCAATATTTATAGAATGCATTTGCTATAAATATAGAAGAACCAATGTAATTTCAAGTTGTCTGATAATCTACTATTGTTATATATCCACGAACATATGGATTGTAATTCAGATGGTAATCATAGTATTTGTTTTATCTATCATGAGTCTTGGTCTCTAAAATCTGTGACAGATTTGTATGTATTTATTACCAAAATACACAGACTGAGTGAAAGCTGTATCAGAATCAAATCAGGAATAAACTCTATGTGAATAAGAATACTAATTAGACCTGCCATGTGGAACTCAATAAGGTTAAAGAAACAAAATAAATGTCTTGTATGAGTGTATTTTAAGTTAAAGAAAAGTTAAAAGGTAGTGTGTGTCTTAACAAAAAGACCCCTTTTTTATTGAGGGACAGTTATGATGAAGGAAGGCACCATTTACACTTGCATGTACATAAACAAAGTATTTTTTGCATTTAAAATTTGGTGGGTGTACCTTATATTTTGGTGCACTCTATAGTCCAGAAAATATAATAATTGTGTAAATCTGTACTTTCTATGTATGAAAAATGACCAAAAAGAACTCTAGAAAGAGGGGTGAGTGGTGAAAATCATATCTGTAGGCAGACTTTGTGGCTGTGGAGAGAAACAAAAAGTCAGATTCTAACTTAAGATAAAGAGTTTAGAAACAGGATCAAAAGTGAATGGGTCACTGATTACTTTAGCCTTTTGACCTACAAAACCTGACAAACCTAGTGCTACATTGCAGCTACATTGTAAACCAAAAAAGCAATGCCTGCAGCTATGAGAGATGTGTTAACGTGGGCATTGCCTTAGTTACAAGTCATCAATCTTTATCAACTGGACTACTATTCAAGTTTTTTGGTTAGATGTTCATAAATGCCTGCAACCATCCACCAGCCACCATAGGCCCTCTCCGTCTAAGGAATATTCCTCGGGGCCAAAACTCTCCCAATTCACCAAGTATTGAGTACTACTCTGTACACCAATAATATAGTGTATCTTGTTTACTAAGGGCACTTTGGATGATACAAGGACTTGTAGGTTTCAAATAATTTACTTTACTAGGCAACTCCAGTACCTAATAACCAAATATACCTAAAATACAATTAATACAACAGCTGTATATAAATTTGGTTATGTAAATTTAAATTATATATGTTATATACAATAAATTATATGGTACCAACATATAAATAATATTGTATTATGTTTATAAAAAGCCTTACAGTGGCAGCTTGGCTACTGATAAATCTATATTATGACTTTATTTTGTCTTTAAGTATATGTCAAAATAAAGACATTCACAATACTGTTATTTTTTATGAGCTTTTTAAATGCTTTCATCTTTTTCTCTCTTTTGCTTGTCACAAGGGGGTAGCATTTACACAGCTTTAAAATTACACAAGTTTTTAAATTACAGCCATACAAAAGGGCACTTGCAGCAACAGAATCTGGTGTATCTTTTGTATTAAAATATAGGCCCTCAAATTCCTCCCAAAGAGGCCTGATCAACCCGGATGGAAGCATGCGTTTTAAGGGACAGTGTAGCCTAATGGATAGTGCTCTGGTCTATAGACCAGAAAGTTGGCGGTTTGAATCCGGGCTCACTGTTGGTTCCTTGAGCAAGACCCTTAACCCTGGCAGCTCCAGGGGCGCTGTGTGATGGCTGACCCTGCGCTTTGACCCCAATCACCATAGGAGTTGGGATATGTGAAGACAGAATTTCGTTATACTGTACATTTGTATATGTGCAATGACAAATAAAGGCTATTCTATTCTATTATGCCAGCACACTCGCTGAAATCTGGGTCAGTGGTGGTGCTAGCTGACTTGGCATCAGCACAAATATGATTGTCTATATATGAGAAATTAGGATGGGTAAAGGCCTTCAATAAACTTGTGCTTTGTCTAGAGAAGTCCTTTGTACTCTGTTGTTGGTTGCAACTGGAACATCTGGACTAGCATCAAATGCTTGATAAAAATTAAATGACAAAATGTAAAAATAAATAATGATGATGCTAGCTTTCTGTCGGTGCTTTTTAAATTGCTGGTGGATCAATGCTGCTGTAAATATAACATGTTTTATAGACACATGCATCAAATGCCTTTAAAAGTCAGAATTTAGAGGGTAATCATTTATTTTGACAGAAAATCTAGATTATTTTAATGAAGAAATTTTCATCCTGGATAAAACTGACATGAACATATATTTTATTCATTGCACATGGCATGACATTTTTTCAAGACATCCCTCTACAGATAAATCAGTAAACTAAATAAATAAATAACAGTTGAAGTACAATTACTACTTCATTAATGTACTGTTCAAATGCTTGTAATCATTAATCATATTTAATCTAGCACCTAATAAGATTTTAAGTCAATTTATCTTTTGATTTAATGTAATGTTTAAAAGCAGCACCAGATCACAAACAAATAAAGGTTACACATTTGCATATTCATTTTGTCAGATATTGTACTTACTCTATGTATAAAAAATTAATTGTCTATGTAATTTAATGTAGCCAGAGCAAATTTGTACAAGTTCTATTGTAATAAAACTTCACATGACTGTTAAGTGTAAATATGCATTACATTTCACATTTATGTAAATATTTTATTATATATTATCATGGGACAACATTAGTGACACTAATATAAATTGGTTGGTCTATAAACCAGAAAGTTGGCGGTTCGAATCCATGATCACTGTTGGGTCCTTGAGCAAGACCCTTAACCCTGTCAGCTCCAGGGGCACAGTGTGATG
>JANDJT010127191.1:0-10394 GCA_024331685.1 Stegophilus panzeri
ATTATTCCAAAACTTGACTTGATTAGAAAAATTATCAATATTTTTTGGAGAAGGTTAAACTGCCCCCTCGCTGCATAGTATGTCAGCATTACATCACTTGAGAGACAGTGGGTAACATCTTTATTGCTGTTTTTATTATTATTTTGTTATTGTTTTTATTATTATAATTTTATAATTATGGATGTAGTGCTGTGGCAATGTTGTTTTCGGCATTCATGCCAATAAAGCACTTTGAATCTAGAAGCCATTCCATTTTTTAAACTCAAAAGCACACTTACCTGTTGCTGTTGAGTTTCTGTCGTCTTTGGAAGGTAACACTTCATCATGTCCTCTGACTTCGGCCTGACGTGGTGTTGTTGAACTCGGGATCTCCTGTTGTTTTTCAACCACCTTTTGCTCTACAGTGTCAGTTTGAGTACATTTTTGCTTGAGCTGCCCGTCGTCCAGCTGCTTCGTTACAGCGTTAATGGTCACCTCCGACTGGCCGTCGGGTTCAGTTTGCAGCGCTAACATGTTTTTTTTTTATATAATTTAGTTTCTTGGGCTTTTTGCTACCGCTTTTAATTCGATATCATAAATAACTGCGTTTAGTGAAGATATAAAAAAGAAAGAGAAACCGAGATATCGACCGTTTTACACTTCTAGACGCTAAAGCTACGCTGTTTGAACGATACTATGGTAACCTTGATGGTCACGTGATTCGCTTCTTTTTATTGGCTGCCAGCTTGTTTGTGCACTGTGTGAGGAAACCGGAGCACTTACAGGAAACCCACCCGGACCCGGGGAGAACATGCAAACCTCTCCCTGAAAGTACTCTTGCAGTTGCAGTCAAAATATTCAGGCCCCAAAGATATTAAAAGATTTATCAATTTAAGTTTTTCCCAAATAGCATGATTCTGCTTTGAATGACGTGTATGAGAAAATGCATGATTTAGTATTTGTGTATGACAGTATATTTTCTTAAGATAGCCATGACACAATTATTTTATCCCTATATAATATTGTTGTTTTTAAGGCGTTCTGGCAGCTTTTGGAATGAAAGTGAAGTTGGAACATAATTAAGCCCTTGAGAACTTTAATGATCCTTTACTTGCAAACTTCATTTCAGCTGTGTCTAACATGCTAAATTGCTGGTTGTCCAAATGGTGTTTAGAAAAAACATTTCTTTAGTAAATAACTGGTCCACTGGCTAAATAACTGGCTAGTATTTTAAAGCGTAGGCTGGTGCTGCTCACATTTCTTGCAGCATAGCTAACAGGTTTTTCCACACTAGTGTAGCAGTAGGTAGAGGTAACTGACTAACCAGAGCCAAGACCCCAGTAGCAGACTAATTGGCTTAACCAAACCATAATGAAAGTGTCTGTTTACTGTGGCAGAGTCAAGCAAAAAACATATAAAAAGATATGTCAGAATAACTTGTAATGTCAGAATAACATGTAAATCTGTAACTAAATAAAATTGTAAACTATTGTTAATTTTAAATTAGATAACTTGCTTAATGCACTTTGTTAAGCAGAGACTTAGGCTAAAAGGAGGACAGGCTAAAATAAATATAAATATATAAAGATAAAGCAACTAAAATGTGAATTTGAAATATTAAATAAACATAAATTACCTGTTTATTTTACCACAAAATGATGTTATCTCTTCTATTATATGAGGTGTCTCTAACTAATAATATATAGCAATTACATAAATCAAAATGTACAATAACTTTTGCTATTGTATTAGCATTCATAAAGAATTTGCAACATTTACCAACTATATAACTATTAGGGTTTAAAGGCCTAAATCATGCTATAGAGCTAGATCAGTTAGAGCTAGTTTGATACTGTTCTCCACACAAACTTAGATGAAATAGTAACTGTAAAGAAATAAACTATTAGAAAAAAAATGAGCACACAAGAGGTAAAACATGAAAGTTAGAATGCAAATGGAGGCACACTTTACTTGAAACATGGACAGAGTATAAACATGCTCTTTTTAAAACAAAAACGTTTCATTACTCCTCTGTAATAGAAACAAATAAAAATAAATCCAGATTGCTTTTTGAGAAAGTCTCAACTAACTAAACAAAAATGTCAATTAAACTAATTCTAATATAGCGCTTAAAGTTACTAAGTAACCTTAGATAGTAAACAATAGTAATTTTACTAAATTTCTAAAAATTACCTTTCTACTCTGATTAAATCATATAAATTGTTATCATGTCTACTCAACCCTGTCCCACCTTAATGATTTACCTTCAGATATTGTAGAGCTTTTACTTACTTTACCAAATGCACCATTTAGCTTTGGGATGTACCAACATTGTTCCAGGATGCTGTTGTTAAGTCTAATTTCAATCCTTCTGTTTGTCTCCAAGACTCCAAGAAAAAATAGTTTCTAAGCAGTTATATGCTTATATACATAAAAAATGTCAGTCAGCATATAGACAAAATAACAATATAAAACAATGTTAATTAGGATTCTTAATGATGTATTAATGTCTACTGATGTCTGGCTGTGTCTATCTCCTTAGTGCTGCGTTTGATACTGTCACTCATAACGTTCTACTTAATAGGCTAGAAATTACAGAGTTGCTCTTTCTTGGTTTAAATCATACTTAACGTATTGCTTGCAAATTGCCTCTGTAAACAATTAATACTCAAAATCGACAAGAGTCAAATATGGTGTTCTTTAGGAGTCATTACTGGAACCTCTTCTATTAACCGGTGGATCATCAATGGCCATAACAACCAGAAGTTTAGGCAGTTCTGCTAGTAGCAAAAATCTTAAATGTTTATCTCTTCTTTAGACAAATGTGCTTATGGGTACTGATGTGTAGAAATGTCTGGTGATCAAAGATGTTGGGTTGCTGTTGTTCTGCTTATCTTGTCTGATCTGTTGGGGTCTCAAATCTAGGTCTACTACACAGTCACTGTGTGGTCCTTAAGCATGACCCTTAACCCTGTCAGCTCTAGGGGCACCGTGTGATGGCTGACCCTGCACTCTGATCCCAACCTCCATACAGGTTGGAATATGCAAAGAAACAATAATTCAATTTCCTTCAGGACAAATAAAGTATTTTAATAAAGATCTAAGTTTAATTGCAGTGGAAATGATATTAACTGATGTCCTATGAAAGCTTTCATGGCCTTGTAAACTGCTGGCACTTCCTTTTTGATATGTTGTAATAATAAGAGTGGCTGGAGTTAAAATCAAATCACTGAATAATGTATTGTTTTACTACAGGCCAGTTGTGATGAACCCCTTCTTTGCCTGCAACAGGATAAGGACTGCTGCTGTTCTGTTTTCTTCTGTCTGGTCAACCATGGTGGATTTTATAGAACTCTCACAGCTGGCTTGACCTTCTTAAAGTATGCACCGAATAATGACGAGCTCAGAATTAAGCTTATACAGCTACTGCTGTTCATCATTTAACAACTTTTCCAATTTATTTCTAAAATCTTTTTGTTTTTTAAGGTAATGTTTGTTAAATCTCTTTCTATTGACCCATGATGGATGGCCCCTGCTGAGTCCGGACTTGCCAAGGTATCTTCCTGTAATTTGTTTAGAGAGTTTTCCTTGCCACAGTCACTCTTGATTTGCTCAACAACTGTCACGGATGGTTTAGGAGGGTTTAGTTTTTACTCTTGGTCTTTTTGCTCATGAATCTGTGAATCTGCTTTGTGTCCATTGTAAAAAATGCTATACAAATAAAATTAACATACATACATACATACAAACATACATACATACATACATACTTACAATATCTATGGGGTATTATGAAGAGGAAGATGTGATATGCCAGATCCAACAATTAAGAAGAGCTGAAGGCCACTACTACAGCAACTTGGGCTCTAATAACACCTGAGCAGTGCCACACACTGATCAACTCTATGCCGTGTCACACTGCTAAAGTATTCCAGTCAAAAGTAGCCCTAACTAAATACTGAGTGCTGTATATAAAATGGCGTAAGGCATGCCAACAAGCGAACCATGCACCAAGTGGGACATAAACCACAAGGAAAGAAGAAGATGTAGGTATGTATAGATTTAGATATGTATAGATTTAACCATTTTTTGTAAGTTGCTCTGGATAAGGGCGTCTGCTAAATGCCTAGATGTAGATGTATATGTGCATACTTTTCATAGTTATGGTTTTCAATTGGCCAACATTTCTAAAAATCCTTTTTTTGTATTGGTCTTAAGTAATATTTTAATTTTCTGAGATACTAAATTTGGGGGTTAAATTCATTGTCAGTTAAAATTATTAAATTACAAGAAATAAACATTTAAAATATATCAGTCTGTATGTAATTAATAAACATATACATATATAAATACATGTGTTTCACCTTTTCAATGAAATTACAGAAATACATCAACTTTTTTCACGATATTCTAATTTTATAATCATCACCTGTATATAGTGACTGTATTTTAAGCATTGTAAAACTAATAAAACAGTAAAAATAAACAATAGTATTTCATACATTGTAGCTTCTTTACTAAGCTCTTAACTTGAGTTTAATGTTATGACTATGCCTCCTGAAAGCAGGTGACAGCCAAATATAACTTTGAGGGTATGTCTGTGGCACAGTCAGATTAGATAGCACATAGCTAAACAGCGACAAACCAGCCACATAAGCAGCCACAAACAGTGAGTTAACTTAAACTTATTCACAAGGTGAGACTAAATATGTTTGCAAACATGTATGGTTTATTCTGGCATTTATATTCGTTTATACTGAATTAACTGCTGAAACCCTTACAGTTATTAATTATTAATTAGATACTTTATTGATCCCAAGAGAAATTTATTCACTGCAGGATTGCATGCATAAGAATATTTTTGATGTTGCATATATTTAACATTTCAATATAATAATCGCAAATGCATGTTGCAAGAATTATACAACTAAGTTACAGTATTCAATGAATAGTATAATTTCCTGTATATTAAATATTTGGTCATTCTTTTTTAATTTAATTTAAATATTTTTGAAGATTTAAAGAAACACTGGCTCCCTAAAATCAAGATAAACCAAGGCACTATGTAGATAATCTTTAAATGTGACATCCTAATGTTTCACTAATGCTAAAATTGCCAGAGGAATGTTTGTATTATAAAACTCATTAATATAATGCCCCCCCCCTTAAAATACTCTATTATGTAGCAGTGGAAGATTTTCTGCTGTTAACTATTGTATCTTCATACAGAATCAAAACATCACATACTCAGTATGTGGTTCCTAATGATGTAATTCTCAGTAAAAGCAAATGTGCCAGTTAAGAACATGTACTATCTGTTTTGATAACAAATGCACAATAAGGCCTTGTTAGGAGTCTTGTGGTGCTCAGTGAAGCTAAGACCGTTTCCTGACATCACAGGGCTTTCACAGCATCACAAAGGGAGATCTTAAATAATAAGATCTGCCAGTTATAGTGGATGACCTCTTTAAGCCCTATAGAAGGGCAGTTTCAAAGAGACAGTGGGTAGCTCTGGCAGCATTTAGTCACTCCATTGTGGTAGACTGCAAGGCTAGAGTAGTCAGTGTTCCCTTGGTTAGGAGCAGTCTGATCTGACTTTTTACAGCTGACTTACTGGTTTTATTTTCTAGTTTTTAGATTATTGTAGGTTATGGAAATACCAGCAGCTGTGCGCCCCCCCCCCCCACATTTGTCTAGTTATCACAGTAGCATTAGTAGTTCAATGCAGTAGACTGCAATTTCTTTTAAAATATGATGTAATGACAGATGGTAAAAAGAAATCTTATATCTTATAACTTTATATGAAATATATCATAATTTTTCAGATTAATAATAATGAATGGTACAGAAGATGTGGAAGATGATGACCAGCTTCTTAATTATGCAATTCAGTTAAGCCTCCAGGAATCCTGCAGCAATGATGCTGAGGGAAGGTATACCTCAGTTTAAGTAATATAAATTATTATAATATAAATAAAAATACATAAATATCAAAATTTAAATAATTGTATAATATTGAGAAATAACATGAGATAAAAAAAGTTTTTAACATGCCTAATAAAATTTATTACATTTCCTCCTGTATGGGCAAACTTTCACAGATTTAAAAATTGGATTCATGTCTGATGATTGGGTGGACAAGTCTGACATCCCAATTATGTTCCAGTGAACCTAACAAGCAAGGTCACTGGCCTGACCATACTTAGCTTCCAAGATCAGACAAGATCGGACATTCTCAGGGTGGTTATGACTGTAAGCTAAAGACCATCATTGGCCAAGTCTGTATGTTTTTCATTGATCTACAAAGGTCTTTAGAAAGCTTACTAATATTACCATCAGGTGTTTCTCATATGGTAATCAGACCCCTTTTTGGCTATAAGTTACACTACTTGATATTAATTTACAGGATTGCTTTTTAATTAATGATAAGATTTCAGCTGGTGCATTAATTTCTCCTATTCTCACCATGTTCTGGTTTTAAAAATACCATATGATATTGCAAAACCCTAGGAATGGTAAGAGCAGCTTGGATTTACACCACCAATTCCAACAGCCTTGTGGGTGACAACACACATCCTTCACACACACTCTTCAGACTCTTGCTCCCTACAAACAGGTTTTCAGGCTTGCACAACCAGACAGTTTCAGTGTAAGAGTTTCTTTTCTTAAGTCATTAGACTTCTGAATGCATAGCTACTGGACTGAACACTACACCCACTTGCACCCCTATACCTTAACTGAACACAAAACACACACACATGACCACACACACACACACACACATGACCCCCCCCACACACACACACACAATTTTTTGATGTTATTTGCATATCGCCATTGCTTCAATTTCATTGCTGCCAATATTACTGCACACTTTTTGCATTGTCCTGCACTGTGTACCAGCAATTGTTTGTTTTGTCTTGCAATGCTTTTTTTAAACACACACAAATTAGGAAACACCTTAAACACTTTCATTGTACATTTAATTATTAACTTTTTATATTGTGAAATAAGGTAATGTTAGGTTTGTGTTAGTTTTTATGTTGCCAACACCTAGATATTTTTTTTTTACTTTTTGCACCTTTCTTTCATCATATAATCAGTATTTTAACCCTTGTTTTATTTCTCAATATTACATATAAATTACTTTATGGATAGAGAGAAAGAGATTAATTAATTATATTACATTAATTACAATGTTCAAATGTCTCATGCTTAAAGGTTCTATTTTTTGTAGCGTTGAAAATCAGAAAATTTTGGATGCCATTAAAAGGGGTAAGTAATACTTTTATTTACTACAAAGCTGAAGAACGAAGATGTTAATAAAACCCTTTTCATAAAACATGGATGCTTAGTGTGTTGCTATCAATATCTGTCTGTGGCATAAACAAGAACAAAGTCCATTGAAAGTATTTATATTACTTGACCTTTTTTCTTGTAGTTTGAACATTTGCTTTTGAGTACATGTATTAAAATTTGAATTGAAATATGTTTATAGTTTTTATATGTGTTAAATAAAAAGTGAAAACTTGGTTAGAGTTTAAATTGGTTGAATATTATTTAGAAAACAAACCGTAACAAAACTGTTAAACTATGATAAGGCATTGATAAGGACAATGGCTGGTTTAAGTGTTAGCAAGACCAGCAGAGAATAATATCTGTAGCACTAATAAATCAGGGCTTTATGGTAAAGTGGCAAAGACTGATTTACACTTGTACATTGTACCAACAACAATGATATTGATGGAGAGCGCTTACACTTAAAGTACTCACTTCATCCAAATGGTGGTACCTTGATGTTTATACTGTAGGAATTTGTTATACAACCTCAACCAGCTCTAACTCTAACAAAATCTTTCACTCAGTTGCCATATGAAAAGATAAACAATGCTGTTTTTGTGTCAGATCAATGCACAAGCATAAAATCAGCCTTTTACTTAAAGTTTGATGATCTACGTATAAAATACTGTGGCAATTTAAAAAATTCTATGGCAAGAAAAACGTAGAACTGATAAAATAAAAACTGAGTATTGCACATCACTTGGCTTATACAATAATAAGAATAACTTATTTTATATGATTGTTTCATACATCTTGCGATGCAGTATCTTGGACACATCATCATTAATAGTACCTGGGATCATAGGTGGTTTCAGGTCTTTTAACCTCAAATCCCCTCACCCAGTTCCCAGTTCAAGATCAGTTCCTGGCCTGTGTTTAAGCAGCACTTGTCCACTACTTTTCCTATTTGATCGGTATATAGTTATAGTCATATAGTTATAGTCATAAACCTTTTTGCAATACATCATTGGTGTCTAGAACTCTATACAAAGTCTATGCATACTGTAATTGTAAATATACATACTGTAATTGTAGAATTAATGTTTAAAATATTTACAGCACAGTAAATTGTACAACATGCACATAATAATTGTTTAGGTAAATTAGGATGTACTTCTTTTCAGGTGACCTGTTTACACTGCAGAAGATGTCTGACCAACCAGCTGCATTTACTGAGGTAGATGCCAAAGGATGGTACCCACTCCACAGAGCATCAATACAACAGTCAGTTCAAGTGCTGGAGTCAGTGATTTTTGGTGAGCAGTACACGTGCAAAAAGAACAATATGGTTTAAGCAGTAAAATTAACACTTTAATTATTAAAATGTATGTTTCATTTATTCGTCACTTTTGAAGGGTTCTTGTTGCTTTGTTTTATGAAACCCACTGACACTAATTAAAACTGGCATTTTATTATAACAGATAAGGGCATTACACATGACTATGTTTAAATTAATTTGCAGATTATTTGATCATCTTCATTAATTTAAATACCCAGCTATTCTCATCCATGAGAACATGTCATAAGGGAGCTAGATACTCTGCATTTACATTCCCCCTATTTACATGGGCTAAAATGTCAGTGATAATGGCAATTTTGACTGGAGTCAATAAAATGGTATAATGTATAAATGTTGTTTGTAAAGCCAAACTATTTGTCAAATTACAATACATGAGTGCAAGGCACCTAACAAAACTCACCACTTATTTGTGGAATCATCCAAGTGCTTTTTCATTCCCCACGTGATGTTTTCTTGTTATTACATTATGTATTAGGTCCTGTTGTTTTCCATTTACAACAGCAGTTGATTTATACTGGTCAATTCTTTGGCAGCTTCTTACAGGCTATCAGTTGAGCAGGAAACAGCAGATGGAGAGACTCCTTTGATCCTGGCTATTCAGGCAGGATTAGTAGAGATAGTCAGAAGTTTGCTGAAAAATGGAGCCTCACCTCATAAAACCAATCACAGAAATGAGTCCCCTTTACTACTGGGTATCATGTGATTCATTACTATGCATTTCTATAACAAACATTAATAACCTTTGTAAATCTATATAATAAAACATAAAAACCAGATAATTTAAATAAAAAAGATAATTAAGATTTTTTGTTTGTTTGTTTTAGCTGTAAGGACAAATGCTTATGATATTGCTTTAGCACTTCTAACACGAGGTGCAATGGTAAACCAGGTCTGTCTTAAAAAGTGGACAGCCATGCACGAGGCTGCTAAATTAGGCTGCACAGAAATTTTGATGCTTTTACTGCAATATGGAGGCCTGATCTCAGAGACCGATCCACATGGGGTGAGCCCAATAGGCATAGCTGCAGAATACGCCCAGACAGAAGTTTTAGAAATTCTCATACACAGCGGTAAGACTGACATAACACAACAATTAATGAAAAACAGCAAATCCCTGAATTTGCTGTTGTTTTTATTAAAAGTTAACACAAAACTAACTGCTTTTGTTTTTGACTTGCTCTTGTTTTTTGTTTTTTTTTACAAAAACAGGTGGTGATGTAAATGCCCAGGCCACCAATGGTGACACTGTTCTATATGATGCTGCTGGATCTGGCAATCCTGACTGTATAGACCTTTTACTTCAAAATGGAGCCAATCCCAATATAGCCAGCCTTGCCTCACAGCTTCCTATACACCGTGCTGCCTATGAGGGGCACTACCTGTGAGTACTGTGAATACTTGTGTAAAAACCAAGATCTGATTATTTAATGCCTTGGATTACAATGCCTTTAATTATTTGTCCCCAATCACCAATAGAGTAAGAGGTATAGCGGTATAGTGTGAACTGTCTAAACAATTTAAAAGTCATGTTATAAAAACAAATGCAAAGGGTAGTACTATTGGTAATTGCAAGGTTAGTTTTTAATCATCATCATCATCGGGCGGGCTTATTAGGTGCAACAACATGACACCACTCCAACTTGTCCCTCGCTTTTCTGGTAATCTTGTCGATGAATAGCTTGACGCGTTTGCCTACACTTATATACCTGGAAATTTGGTCCAGGTACATCTCTCTTGGTCGTCCAACTGGGTTTTGTCCGACCTCCGATTTGTA
>JANDJT010127427.1:0-10386 GCA_024331685.1 Stegophilus panzeri
CTCTGAAACCCAACTCCCTTCGGACGAGAAGAGAGCGAGCCGAGAGCAGAGCTGCCTAATTGTGAAATGTTCACAATGCTGACAGACAGACCCCTCGAGGGCTGCTGTCACATGCTCCACGCCCAAACACTTCACACAGAAAGCGTGTCCGTCTCCTCCCGTGATGAAACAGGAGCAAGGCGTAACACACTTCCTGAATCCTTTCTCGCTCATTCTTTCTTTCTCTTTTCTTTTCTTTTTTTTTTAAAAAGGGATAGAAAAGTTTAGAGATTTTGAGAAAATAAGAGTCGAAATGAAGCGTCTTTTGTCACACAAACCACAGACATGCAGTCTTGCTGAAGATAATAAGGCTGGCGGCGTGGTTCACAGGTGCCATATATATATCTTGTGATGCGCTTAATTGCCACGTCACCTGATCATGGCAGGCCTATAAGTAGAGGCATGATTTTACACAAGCTTCAGATACTGGTCACGTGCTCAAGGGCGCTCCCATACTGTTATGCTAAGCACAACGTCTCGTTCCCTTTGAAAGGGAACTTCTTCAGCTTTCTTTCCATTCCCAGACCTGGGAAAGTTGTCTAAATAGACTAGCATCATCTTATGTTATAGATATACTCTCCTTTATGTGGCTACTACATTACTTCTGACTGCTGATTAAATGTCATTGTCTCACAAATGTTTAACTCTCAAAAAGAGCTATGATTGTGCTTCCCCAAGGCTATATTGTACTCTAACCCACTGTAGATATGTAAAGTCTACACACCTGTGTTAAAATAGCAGGTTTTTGTAATGTAAACATTAAACCAAAATAAATCATGTCAGATCTTCTACCACATTCTATGTGATATAGCAACTAAATAGGATATTTATTGGGGTGGGGGGGTTCTTGTTTTTGTGCTAAACATATCTTTTAGAATTATGCCCAAAAAGTTATACCTTGCTATCATCAGACCATAAAACATTTGTCACATGGTTAGGCAAAATTTAGGCAGGCTTGGAGGATTTTTGAGGGAAAGTGCCTCAATCTAGCCACTCTACCATATAGACCAGTTATGTGAAGAATACAAGCGATTGTTGTCACATGCAGGAAGTGACCAGTACTTGTCAGATATTCATGTAGCTCCTTTAATGATGCCATAGGTCTCTTGGCAGCCTCCCTGGTAAGTTCTATTTCATTTCTACTGATTGCCAGAGGCGGTGCTTTCAGCACCTGGATATCCATCACATGTCCGCGCAGGTCGAGTATTTATATCAACAAAGTCACCTGTGACCTGGGTGACGTGTGCCTTTTGCCCCAGTACTAAAGGCACGTTCACCAATGAAATGACTTCTTGTTCTCTTCTCGCATTGGTAAGCAGGTTTCAGGAGTGCAGGCACCGCTGGTAGTTTTGTAACCTGAATTAAGGTTGGAGCTACAAACTTTCGTCCTCCAAAGACTGCAGTTAGCATTTTTTGTTATCATTTAACTTCAGATAGTACGCTATTTAGCAAGAGGTAAGTGACTCCGCTATCAACGCCGTTTAGGAGTGGGCACGCTCTAATTCGGCAAGCAGCAGTTTACAGTTCGTGATCAGTTTGGTGTCTCTCGTCTTAACGCTGATACAATGCGGGAATCCCCTCCCGTAGTTTTCTGTTTATACGTATTGTGGATTTATTCCCCACGATTTTTGGTTGTTTCATTTTTTGCAAGTGCGCTATTGGTAAGCAACACACTCTGATTGGGCTTCATTGAATTGTTTTTCATCCCCGTGATTTAGTTCATGAATTTATTTAATTATTGACTATAGTGTGAACATGTTCGCTCTTAACTGCACCATATTGCATCACAGTGCATAGTTATCATAGAGGGATCATTCCCCAATATTGCTATTGTTTAATTCTCATAAGTGACTCTTTGTGGTAGGAGAGGCTACACAACGCACCCTGAAGGGGGGTGATCAAAACGGGTGTTTGTTTTTTGTCCCTGTGATTTAGTTTGTGGATTTCTTTAATTATATGCAGACATACGGTAAAGTGTATATATTTCTCTCTTCGTGCTCAATTACCTCTTGGCAAAGTGGTCACATGCGGAAAACCACGTGAACAGTAATTACTGCTGGTACCCATGTTTATGACATGTATTGATTGCCTGGCCCCTCTGGAACTAGAGGATGGCCATGAGAGATGTCCCTCTTGCCTGGGGGTTGACCACTTAAGAGAAGGATTGACGGAGATGGCATGCATAAACTGCAGCTCCATGAGCTTAGCAACACGGGCAGCCAGGCGCCGTAAGACCGATTCGCTGGGGGCCCCTGGTAAGGGAAAATGCAGAAAGGTAGATCCCCTAGCCCAGAAGGTACACACTTGGCTTCTGAGTTTGCAGAGATTAAGTCTCTCCTCCTTAATCTACAACCACCCAGTGCACAGCCTGCTAGTGGTCCCGCTGCAGCTGCACTGCAGTCTCCTCCCAGGGTGCTGCCTTCAATATTGGCACCAGCCTTTGAGACCCAGGGGGAGGATGCACTCTCCACTAGGCCCTCGGAGAGCCTAGTTATCGGGGGAGGATATGACAAGGAGGGGGCAGGTGAGAGCTCCCATTCATCTCATCCCAATTCGTAGGGGATGAGCCACAGTACACTGAAGGGCTCGGAGACCAGTCAGACATCAGTCAGGCCTGTGGTAAAAATGGCCTTGGCACGTCTGGAGTTAGATTCAGCACCTGTCCAGGTGACTCCTCAGAGTGCATTTTTCAGGAAGACCTCTCAGTCCGCAACTCTCTGTGTCCCACCCTCAGCTCCATATATCGATGAGCTGCAGAGGTTCTGGGCAGACCCCAGACGTTTCTCTCATCTAACCGACAGACTGTAGAGCACTAGCTAATATGCAGGATGCATCTGACCATGGCCTTGACCACATGCCCAATATAGAGCCGGCTGTTGCCGTCCGTGTGCTATCACCTGATGAATCACTTTGGCCTGATGCAAGCTGCCCCCGGCCACAGTGCCGGTTGACAGATGACTTTGTTGTGAGAAGCTATGACACAGTAGCACATATGGGACGTATTGGGAATTCCATGTCACACCTTATGCTGGCCCTGTCCCAGACATTGCAGGCTTCGGACATTGACCCTTCTTCCCAGAGCCTGAGTGACACCTCTTTGCAGGCATTCGCCTATATGACCAGGGAGTTGGGGAGGATGATGTCTTCGTTAACCCTCGCCCAACGCCAAATATGGCTGGCTCAGTCTCCACTTTTGGAATCCTGCAGGAGAGCCCTCCGCTCTCTCCCTGTTATTCCTGGGGAACTGTTTGGCCCTGCTGTACAGCAAGCACTGGAGCGCAGCCTACAGGTTACACAGGCCATACAACAGTTTACTAGTCTGCGTCGTGAACACCCTGCTAGACAGAGACCCTCCAGGGCAACAAATACGGCTCAGTACATACCAAAGCCGATTACCCAGCCGAGAGCACAACGCCCAGAAAGGTTTCGTCAGCCAACCCCACCCAGCCCCCTTGCTTGGCACAGTGAGGCCAGACTTTGGGCTGTCATCCCTCCAGAAATTATAAGGGGCAAAGGGGTAGACAATGACTGTACCACTCCCGCAATCGGGTGCTTCACCAGCCAACAGCTCAGATGCTGGGAAGCACTTACGTCAGACCCCTGGGTTGTATCAACCCTGTTACAGGGCTACAACATTCATTTCAGACGTCGACTGGTGAATTTCCAGGGAGTCAAAATGACCTTAGTCAAGGACCCAAACAAGGCTCTGGCCCTACGCCAGGAGGTATGGGTGCTCCTGAAGAAGGGTGCCATCGAGCAATTAGACAGTGCCTTACAGAACAGTGGATTCTATTCCACTTATTTTATGATTGCAAACAAAGACAGCGGATTTCGCCCCATACTGGATTTAAGACCTCTGAACTCACACCTCAAGGTTTTCAAGTTCTACATGCTACGTACAGTGGACGTGCTGCAAGGCATCAGGCTGAACGATTGGTTTACATCCACTGAACTGAAAGACGCATATTTTCATGTTCCAATCGCACCCCAGCATGGGCAATTCCTCCGTTTCACCTTCGAGGGAAGGGCTTACCAGTTTTGTGTGTTCCCATTCAGGATCTCACTGGTGCCAACTGTCTTCACCAGTTGTGTAGCAGTGGCACTGTCTCCATTACAGGCCAGGGGGATGCGAATTTTCCCGTACTTGGATGACTGGTTGATCTGTTCCCAGTCAAGGGTAGATGCCCTCAGAGAATCAGCATTGTTGGTCTCCCATGTTACCAAGCTAGGGCTTACAGTGAATTATGGAAAGAGCTCTCTGATGCCCAGTCAGTGATGACTGCTTATTGGCATCCAGTTAGACTCATGGTTGATGATGGCTACCCCCTCTCAACGGCGAGTCAGCAACATCCTCCAGCTCATCAGTCGCTTCAGAAGAGGCAGGGGTCTGGCTCTCAAAGCATTTCTGAGACTGCTAGGTATGCTCACAGCAGCCTCATCAGTGGTCCTTTTGGGCCTTCTGTCATTATGGCCTCTCCAGATCTGGCTGAACGACCTCGAGTTGCACAAGCTAGTCAGAGTCAACCTAAATTCATAGAACTGCGGTTACATATGTAACCATCATTTTTTCTTGTTCCTTTTTTCTTGTCCCTTGTCAATTTTGGATGGACATCCTGTTCTTAGTAATGTCAATGTCAATTTTCTCCACTTTTTGATGATGGCCTTCAGGGTGTTCCATGGTACACCTAACATTTTGGAAATTCTTTTGTTACCCTCTCTTGATCAATACCTTTATACATTGAAACCCTTCATGCTTTGTAAGCTCTTTGCAGACCATGGCTTCAGCACTCGGATGAAACCAAGTAGGTGTCCAGAAAATCCTACAGAAACAGCTGATCTTTATTTGAGGTTAATCAAAATAACTTAATTGATGACAGCTGTATGATAATTACTTTTGAAGATGAATTTGAATGTGATTTTCATTCAGAGCACAGTCATATGCCCCATTATGAAAGGGTGTGCACACTTGTGCAAACAAGGGTTTTTGTTTTCTTTCTTTTTTTTCCCATAAAATGTTTCTATTTGTTTTTACTTGAATTTTATTGGTTGCAATTTTACATTAAAGGTGCGAAAAGATCTGACGATTTATCTTGGTTTCATTTTTTTACATCACAAAAATGTGCAATTTTAACAGGAATGTATACACTTTTTACATCCACTGTATATCAGGACAGCACTCTGGGATTTTGAAAGGTCATTGTAGAATACAGTGTATGTATGTGGAAATGAGGACTCAGAGACAGGAGATTTTTTTTATCAAGCACTTTTCAGCTCATGTTCTCATAAAATTAAATCCAAAACAATAAAAAAGCAAACAGTCCAAATTAGTTTCGTTTCTCTAGTTTGAGAGATGCTGTGGATCACAGTGTTCACTACAAGGGCAAAACAAGCATACGATCACTGTGCACCACTAATCAAAACATTTCTATTTCACCCCTCCAAACAGTCAGGTATTAAATCCAGGTTTTAATACTTGGATACCTTCTTGTGCAGGTGCACACATTCACCGAGACCTTACCACAAAGTCAGTTGGTGGTCATATGACACAATATTTTGTCCCTGGATATCACTACTAAGAAGTGAATTGCCTTCCATTTCCCCCATACTGATGAAGAGTGAGGCCTCCTCATGTGTTTTTCCACTTCATATTTTCTCTCCACTGTGCCTTTTTTAGTATTTGTTTTTGTTTTGATCAGCAATCAGTTACCACATCCTATGCAATCCATCAAATCACTGGATTACACCAGGTCTTAGATCCAATTGACTAAAGCTATGTCTACATTAATCCAGATAGATCTGAAAACTGCATTTTTGTTTTAAAACGCTCTCTGTCTACACTGGTGTTTTCAAATGTTTTCCAAAAACTGTCTGTAAATGCTTACACCCCTATAATGTGCATGTGTAAAAATGTAAGAAGCTTTGGCCTGCGTCATTTCCATCAGGTGTTTTTTTTTTTAATGCAATCTGAAGGTTGTACAAAGTAACATTAATCTTTAACAAAGCTATAAAACTAACATGACTGCATCACATGACTAAAAATACACCATTTTTTTAATATCTTAGTTTTCTCAGTCCACACTACAACGTGTAAATGGCGTTTTCAAATTTATCCACTTGGGAGAGCTCAGTTTTCGCTGGACCAAAACACCGTCTCAGTGTGGAAGGAAGGCTAAAACATAGAGAAACATATGCGTTTTCTGATTTATCTGGATTAATGTAAACATAGCCTAAAAAGTTATAATGTGGGATTGAAGCTCGTGTGGTCAATACCTGAGCTCTCCAGAAATCAATCTCTGGCATCTGTGCCCGATGCCTTGGCATTGATAATCTCAGAGAAGCAATTGTTTGGCTGGATGTGTAATACGTAGAATGAATGCGGATGCTGTCATGGCATGTTCGATTATCAGATTTAGACTCAAATTTTAAGCAGGATTTGCCCAAGCACCACAGCCTAAACAGCTTGCTAGCCATAAACATTCATGAACAATGATGAACGATAAGCAGAATAAAAAAGCATAGAAATAGTTTGAGCATCAGATTTGATTTAAGCTGGAATCAACGATGGTAAGCTGAATACACACGCGTTGAAAATTTGCACCCTTCAGTGGAATCCTTAGCATAGCCCTAGAGATGATTCTCCTTCCTGCTCCTCATATGAACAAAATCTGAGAGACTTCCTGTCCAACAGGGAACAACTGGCTGAACCACAGTTGTCATCATCGACTCTGTCCAAATGACAGCTGCATTTATTGGATTGGACACTGACATATACAGTGCCCTCCACTAATATTGGCACCCTTGGTAAATATATGTAAATAAATGTCTTTATTGTTAAACCTTTTGATCTTTTGTTAATAAAATTCCCCCAAAATACTCTGCTCTTATGGATATTAAACAACTGCAAACAAAACACAAGTTTATCCAAAAAAAATCTTTGTTAAATATAGGTGTGCAACACTTATTGGCACCCTTTTAGTCAATACTTTGTACCACCTCCCTTTGCCAAGATAACAGCTCTGAGTCTTCTCCTATAATGCCTGATGAGGTTGGAGAATAGATGGCAAGGGATCTGAAACCATTCCTCCATACAGAATCCCTCCAGATCCTTCACATTTCAAGGTCCATGCTGGTGGACTCTCCTCTTTAGTTCACCCCACAGGTTTTCTATGGGTTTCAAGTCAGCGGACTGGGATGGTCATGGCAGGACCTTAATTTTGTGTTAAGTAAACTATTTTTGTGTTGATTTTGATGTTTTGGATCATTGTCCTGCTAGAAGATCCAAGCATAGCCCATTTTAAGCTTTCTAGTGGAGGCAGTCAGGGTTTCATTTAATATCTGTTGATATTTGAGAACACTGAGTCCATGATGCCATGTATGCTAACAAAATGCTCCGGTCCTCTGGCAGAAAAACGGACCAACCACCATATTTAACCATGGGCATGAGGTACTTTTCCATAGGGCTACCTCTCTGTGAGTGCCAAAACCACCTCTGGTGTTTATTGCCAAAAAGCTCTATTTTGGTTTCATCTGACCAATTTGAAGTTTCAGTAGTGTCTGGCAAACTGGAGATGCTTGAGTTGTTTTGCATAATAGTGGAGCAATTAACTTCTGCAATTCTCCAGCTGTGATCCTTGGAGATTTTTTGGCCACTCGACCCATCCTCTTCACAGTGTTGAGACAATATAGACACGTGTCCAATTCCTGGTTGAGTCATAACATTTCCTGGTTGACTGGAACTTCTTACTTATTGCCCTGATGGTGGAAATGGGCATTTTCAATGCTTGTGCTATTTTCTTATAGCCACTTCCCATTTTGTGAAGCTCAACAACCTTTTTCCACACAGCTATATTCCTTGGTCTTACCCAGTGTTATGAATGACTAAGGGAATTTGGCCTATGTGTTACCTCATATTTATACCCCTGTGAAACAGGAAGTCATTGTTGAACAATTTCCTGTTCCTAATCACCCAGGTGTACTAAAAAATGTAAATAAATAAATAAATAAATAAATAAATAAAAATACCAATGGGAATATACTTCAAATTTATTTATCTCATATGAATTCATAGGGGTGCCAATAATTGTTGCACACCTGTTTAACAAATTTTTTTTTTTTAATAAACCTGTATTTTGTTTGCAATTTTTTTATATCCATGAGAGCAGAGTGTTTTTGTGAATTTTTTTTAACAAAAGATCAAAAGGTTAAACAATAGAATTTTTCACAGCCTTCTTTGCTCATATTTACCAAGGGTGCCAATATTAGTGGAAGGCACTGTAGGTCACAGGATCATATGCCCTGTTTTGTGCACTCCCAACCATAAATATTTTTATGTGCAAAGGCTACACTGAGAATGTTAAAGTTATCTTTATAACAACACAGACTTGGAGGAATACACAGCATCAGTGACTGGCTACATCAACAAATGCATAGATGATGTAACTTCCTTCAAGACCATCACCACACGTGCAAACCAGAAACTGGATGACTGCTGAAGTGTGCTCGCTGTTGAAAATCTGAGACTCTGCCTTTTGGTCTGATGACAAGGCAGCCCTCCGCATAGCAAGTGCAAATCTGTCCTGGGCTATCAGAGAGGCAAAGCACAACTATGCAGAAAGAATCAACAGTCACTTCACAAACACCAAGTATGCAAGGCATATGTGGCAAGGCATTCAGGCCATCACAGACCACAAAGCTACACCATCTGTCTGTGATGATGACGCTTCGCTCTCAGATGCCCTGAACGATTTCTATGCACAGTTCGAAGCACAGAACAACATACCAGAGAGAAAGGCCACACCAACCAAGTACTTCATCTGTCTGCAGTAGACGTCAGGAAAACTCTGTCCCAAGTCAACCCACGTAAAGCTCCAGGTCCTGATAACATACAACGGGTGAGAGTCCAGGAGAGCTCCACTTCCTGCGGAGGTAGAAGAGAACCAAACTTACCCCTCCATCCTCACCTTCTTCTACAGAGGGACGACAGAGAGCGTCCTGACCAGCTGTATCACTATGTGGTACGGGAACTGCACAGCCTCCCATCGCAAGACCCTACAGAGAATTCTGAAGACATCTGAAAAGATTATCGGGGCCTTTCTACCCACCATCGACACCTGCTTCAACAACCGCTGCATCCGTAAAGCCACCAGCATTGCAGACGACCCCTCTCACCCTTTTCATGGACTTTTCACCCTGGCAGAAGGTACAGTAGCATCTGTGCCACCACCAGCAGTCTCCGCAACAGTTTCTTCCCAGAGGCCGTCAGAGTACTCAACACCCTGCTGTCTCCCAACACTCACCTGGGCTAGTCAAACACCTAACCCAGTAAGACTCAGTACTACCGCACATGCACTAACCCAATAAGACTCAGTAGTTCTGCACACTGCACTTTACATAGCTGCATCAGTCACTTTATACTATGGAACTCGTTTATGCTGCCAGCATTGCTGCTATACCTGTGCTTCTACATTACACAATAGCTTACAGTTTACAGTCCATGTTTAACTAGTCATCTATGCAGGCCTTGCCAGCTCTGTGCAGACCCTAAATTGTCAGAGATGCGCCCTTAGAACTTCATCTGAGTGCCCCCCACTTAACCTGTAGGTATGTGTACATGCCTATGGGTGTGGCCTATTAGAGAGAACTGCGAGCCAAAGACCATGACTGACAGAGGCATGATGCTCAATAAATAGCTCTGAACATCTACTGTTGGTTTTAGCCTTCAGTTTTACCTGTAAATACTGCATTTGTTGTTAAAAAGGATAAGTCAACATGAAGATCAGAGAGCTATGTATGGGAGAAAAGCAAGCCATTTTGAAGCTAAGAAAAGAGGGAAAATCAATCAGAGGCATTACACAAATACTGGGCATAGCCAATACAACTATTTGGAATGTCCGGAAAAAGAAACAAACCACCGGTGTACTGAGCAACATACAAATAATGGGTCAGCCAAGGAAAATAACAACAACTGATGACAGAAAGATTGTGAGAGCTGTGAAGAAAAACCCCAAATCAACAGTCAGTGACATCACCAACAACCTCCACAGGGCAGGGGTGAAGGTATCACAATCCACCATTCAAAGAAGAGTTAGAGAGCAGAAATATAGTGGCCATACCACAAATTTTTTTTAAATCCCTTACCAGACTCATAGGCATCCACAACCTTTTTTCTGAAGGCCTTAAAGAACTCTTTAGATCTTGGCATCTTGGTACCACACACCTCAATAGCAAAGGGAACACCAGACACTAGATATGAGTTTAAATAAGACAGGTTCCACCTGAGCAGATTCTAATCACTGGCACCCAATCTTGAACACCTGATTCTCTCTCTCTCTCTCTCTCTCTCCATAT
>JANDJT010127438.1:0-10386 GCA_024331685.1 Stegophilus panzeri
AACAAGGCTAGCGGTAAGGTGATGCTAGCGGGCTACAAGCTAGTCGCGGATGTTTGTAAGAACCAATAAAACTTAGCAACAGCGCAACTTTACTAACAACAATGACCAACAACATTTTATGCAGTCCACCGGTTGGCATATGGGTAAAATCAACCTGCAGACATTCAAAAGGCACTTGCAGAGGTTACAATGCATCGTGCTTTACAGCAGAACCAGTGGCGTTGTTTTGTAGACATATCATCGTGAGAGATTTGTCTTTATTTGAGGATGTAAGTCACGTATACAAAATTTGGAGGTGATATCAGACACCACTCCTGATAGAGAACGATGTGAGACACCGTGAAACTCATATTAGAAAAGGTGCGCTAGCGGTGGGAATGCAGAGATGACCTATTTTATCAAACCAGATACCACGGTGATCTGGACAGGCTCCTTGTGCTTGCCAGTAATCATAATCCTCAGGAGTTGAATGTGATTGCATAAGGGCAAAATCCACCCCTGGCAACAAAGCACTAGTATAAACATGAATAATGTTAGACATTAAAAAAGGACAAGGTGACTTAGCCGCCAGTTTTGCATGTCTATCAGCTAGCGCGTTCCCACGTATCTCTACAGTGTTGCCAGTTAGATGCGCCTTTGTTTTGACGATCGCGAGAGCTGTTGGTTCAGCACAGGAAGAGATTAGATTGTTGACTAGAGTGGAATGTGAGATTGGCTTACCGTCTGCGGTTTTAAAACCTCGCTGTTGCCAAATCCTTCCAAAATCATGAGCTACTCCGAAGGTATAGCGCGAGTCTGTGAAAATAGTGATTCTTTGTCCTTCAAATATCGTGCATGCACAAGTGAGAGTGAAAAGCTCTGCGGCTTGAGCTGAGTTAAATGACAAAGAGTGTGATTCAAGCACTACATCCGGTAGAGCACAGACGGCATAACCACACAGGAAAACTCCATCAGCGGGCTTAGAACACGATCCGTCTACAAAAACATACCTACTGTTAAACAAAGATGTATCAGAGAGATCAGATCGAATGCTACATGAAGAAACAATTTCTTTTAAACAGTCATGACTTTCAGGTAAAGGAATGGTGTCATCCTAGAGGGGTGTACAACTAGACGTCTAGATGGGTGGACGGATGGATGGGTAGAGGTCTGGACAGGTGGACGTCTAGACGGATGGACATCTAGACTTCTAGACAGGTGGACGTCCAGATGGTGAATGTCTAGACGGGTGGACATCTAGACGGGTGGACATCTTGACGGGTGGCTGTCTAGATGGTGGACGTGTAGAGGGATAGACGGGTGGATGTCTAGACAGGTTTACTTCTAGATGTCTAGACGGGTGGACATCTACACGGATGGACGTCTAGACGGGTGTATGTCTAGACGGATGGACGTCTAGATGGATAGACGGGTGGACGTCTAGACGGGTGGACGTCCAGATGGATGGACAGGTGGACGTCTAGAAGGATGGCCGTATGGACGGATGGATGGGTGGACGTCCAGACGGGTGGACGCCTAGACGGATGGACGTCTAGACGGATGGACTGGTGGACGTCTAGACAGGTGGACGTCCAGATGGGTGGATGTTTAGAAGTCTAGACGGGTGGACGTCTAGACGGATGGATGTCTGGACGGGTGGATGTCTAGACGTCTAGTAGGGTGGATGGATGGACAGGTGGATGTCCAGACGGGTGGACATCTAGACGGATGGACGTCTAGACAGGTGGACGGGTGGACTTCTAGTCGGATGGACATCTAGACGGATAGACTGATGGACGTCTAGACGGGTGGACGACGGGGATCAATATGGCTATGCTGGGGATCAGATATAGTCGTAGCGGTGTCGTCTAAGACAAACGGCTACAGAGCACCACAGATGTTGATATGTTTCTCACACCGGATAAAAGGTGAAAGGATGGAGGGTGCTATGAGGCATGAGAGGGCAGATAAAACAGGGTGTGGTAAGGCACATTTGCTTCACAGAAAGAACTGAATATTTGTAGTATGCATTTTGATTAAAATGTTCAATATGTAAGTCACCAGACACATCAGACTCAGCTGTAAGACTGTCAGAATTTGAAGAACGAGAATCATCAGGTTCATCCCATCCACCTTGGACAGGAGGATCAACCCCATGAGGATATGTTGGGGGTATAAATACAGAAACAGAAAAACACAGGAACAGAAAAAGACAATAACGTAAAAACATGTGAATGGTTTTGTGATGAGACCTAATACAGAAAAAAACTATATGTATATGTGTAAAGTGTGAGTTGGGTCAGCCAGCAGGTCCGGACTTCTTTCCTTTGTAGACACGTTCACCGATGCTCAGACCTCGTCAGGGGTACAGGTACGTTCCCGAATGGGCGACCTGTCATAGAGAATAGGTGGAGGAAAAATAGAATGGACAGAGTTTATTTGTTAACAGCTTTTAACCAACTTGCATGTCTCCAGATCGGTCCTCCTGAGTTCTAGTAACAGCTACAACCTCATACGGACCCTTATATTTAGGCTCCCCTAACTGTTTGTTCCATTTGGGAACCCGCAGCAGCACCTGGTCTCCTGGAACAGAAGGATGTGTGGGACTCTGTGAGGGTAAAGGTAATTTAGCTCGTGCACACTCATGTTTTTCCTGCAACATGTCAAGCAGTTTAGACACATAGTCATCTAGATGAATATCAACACCACTTCCTGCAGACTGAGAAAGGTTAGTAGACATTTTCCAAGCCGTGGGGAAAGGTAGACCGAATAACACCTCAAAGGGTGAAAGGCCTATGGTTTTAGATGGCATCATTCGAATTTCAGTAAGAACGGCAGGAAAGGTCAGGCCAGGCAGTACTCCCTCGCTGCTGCATTGCTTTGCTCAGACGGTCTTTCAGAATGCGATTCATACTCTCAACTACACCAGACGACTGTGGGTGGTACGGTACGTGAAATTTCCACTCAATAGCTAAATAGTCACAAAGCTGTTGAGTTACTTGTGATGTAAAAGCGGTGCCTTTATCCGAGTCACTTTGCAAAGGTACACCGAAGCGCGGTATGATTTCCTTCGCCAAAATCCTGACGACAGTTTTAGCATTTTCCCTCGTGCACGGAAAAGCCTCAACCCATTTAGAGAAACGGTCTACAATGGCCAACAACATTTTATGCGGTCCAATGGTTGGCATATGGGTAAAATCGACCTGCAGACATTCATAAGGCACCTGCGGAGGTGACAATGCATCGTGCTTTACAGCAGAACCAGTGGTGTTGTTTTGTAGACATATCAAACATCATGTGAGATGTGTCTTTATTTGAGGATGTAAGTCACATATACAAAATTTGGAGGTGATATCAGACACCACTCCTGATAGAGAACGATGTGAGACACCGTGAAACTCACATATTAGAAAAGGTGCGCTAGCGGTGGGAATGCAGACACGACCTACTTTATCAAACCAGGTGCCATGGTGATCTGGATAGTAATCAGAATCCTCAGGAGTTGCATGTGATTGCATAAGGGCAAAATCCACCCCCGTAACAAAGCACTAGTATACACATGAATAAGGTTAGACATTAAAAAGGACAAGGTGTTTGTGACTTAGCCGCCAGTTTTGCATGTCTATCAGCTAGCGCGTTCCCACGTATCTCTACAGTGTTGCCAGTTAGATGCGCCTTTGTTTTGACGATCGCGAGAGCTGTTGGTTCAGCACAGGAAGAGATTAGATTGTTGACTAGAGTGGAATGTGAGATTGGCTTACCGTCTGCGGTTTTAAAACCTCGCTGTTGCCAAATCCTTCCAAAATCATGAGCTACTCCGAAGGTATAGCGCGAGTCTGTGAAAATAGTGATTCTGTGTCCTTCAAATATCGTGCACGCACAATTGAGAGTGAAAAGTTCAGCTTCTTGAGCTGAGTTAAATGGCAGAGAGTGTGATTCAAGCACTACATCCAGTAGAGCACAGACGGCATAACCACACAGGAAAACTCCATCAGCAGGCTTAGAACACGATCCGTCTACAAAAACATACCTATTGTTAAAGAAAGGTGTATCAGAGAGATCAGATCTAATGCTACATGAAGAAACAATTTCTTTTAAGCAATCATGACTTTCAGGTAAAGGAATGGTGTCATCCTGTGAATATAGCAGATGGTGTAAAGCATGTGCAAGAGTGTCTAGGGCTGTGGAACATTTAATGGACAAATTGGCGGTAGCACAGAGAATAGTTTCATAACGACTTTTGCGCTGAGCCGTCATGTGTTGTGTTTCAATGTTGGATAATACTTGTTTCACCTGATGGGCCGTGTGCAACACCAAAGGATGTGACAAAATCAATCGTTCTGCATCTGCTACCAACAGAGCGCTCCCAGCCGCGGCACGCAGACAGCCAGGGAGTCCAGCAGCCGCAGAATCCAGTGTTTTAGAGAGATAGGCACAGGGACGAAAACCACCCCCATGCTCTTGTGCCAGAACGCCTGAACGCCTAGAAGGCCACTCCAGAGTGTTCATGAGTGTACAGATGGAAAGGTTTCAGGTAGTCAGGCAGCCCCAGGGCTGGAGAGGAACATAAAGCAATTTTTAAATGTTTAAATGAAGAGACAGTCTCAGCAGTATGTGTCTCACAGGAGTCAAAAGTGGATCAGAATGTTCTACGATAGCCACTAGCTGCTTATCATTATAGGAACAATCAGATATCCATTGTCTGCAGCAATTAATCAGTCCCAGGAAAGCCAGAACAGCCTGTTTTGTAGTGGGCAACTGAGAAGTCATCACAACTGCTATCTGTGCATCCGACAGCCTTCTCTGTCCTTTTGATAAGAGAAAACCCAAATATTTGACTTCTGTTTTATATAGTTGCAATTTTGAACGTGACACCTTGAATCCTTTCTGAGCTAGATGTTCTAGCAGTCTCCGGGTTGCAGTCCAGCAGCCAGCTTCTGACTCAGCAGTGATAAGGAGATCGTATGCCTACTGCAGTACACGGGTGTCGTCTGTGACATGGAGATCTTGCAAAGAGGTGTGTCCAGGTCAGCTGGTGTCCCTTGTGCGTGAATGCGAACAGTGGCGGGTCTCCTTGGCAACAGGAACACTGAAAAAGGCAGAACACAAATCCCCATGCTAAACCACGCATGATGTGAAGGGATTAATGTAATAATAGAAGGCACATCAGGACAACAGGAGTAATCGGTATTACTACTTCATCTATCCGCCTGAGGTCTTGTGTAAATCGCCACGTGCCATCAGCTTTAGGAACAGGATTGACAGGCGTGTTATACTGTCTTACACAGGGCTTCAAAACGCCTTGCTGTAACAGAGAATTAACAATAACATCAATGCCAAGGGCTTTCGTTTCAGATAAGGGATATTGTTTTACATACACAGGATTAGAATGTTTTGACTTAGCCTGATAAGGAACATATTGCACATGTCCCACTTCATCCTGGCGGTCTGCCCACAGAGAGTTAGGCAGAGTCTGCAAAATTGGGTGCACCCGAGATGGGTGGACATCTAGATGGGTGGACGTCTAGACGGTTGGACAGATGGACGGGTCTACGTCTAGACGGGTGGACGGATGGCCGTCTAGACAGGTGGACGGATGGCAGTCTAGACGGGTGGACAGATGGATGTCTAAACGGGTGGAAGTCTAGATGGGTGGACGGGTGGGCGTCTAGACGGATGGATCGGTGGACGTCTGGATGGGTGGAAAGATGGACGGTTGGATGTCTAGACGGATGGACTGGTGGACGTCTAGACAGATGGACGGGTGGAGGTATAGATGGGTGGACTTAGACGGGTGGACGTCTAGACGAATGGATGGATGGACGTTTAGACAGATGGACATCTAGACAGATGGACGGGTGGACGTCTAGATGGGTGGAAGGATGGACGTCTAGATGGGTTGACCGATGGACATCTAGACGGGTGGACGGATGGATGTCTAGACGAATGGATGTCTACATGGGTGGACGTCTAGACAGATGGACATCTAGACGGGTGGACGGATGGACGTCTAGACGGGTGGACTAGTGGAATTCTAGGCAGATGGACGGGTGGACATCTATACGGGTCGACGGACATCTAGACGGATGGACATCTAGACGGGTGGACAGATAGATGTCTAGACGGGTGGATGTCTAGGCAGACGGATGGGTTGATGTCTGGATGGGTGGACGGATGGACGGTTGGACGTCTAGACGGGTGGACGTCTAGACGGATGGATGGGTAGACGGATGGACTGGTGGACGTCTAGACAGATGGACAGATTGACTTATTGACGGGTGGACGTCTAGACGTGTGGACGTCTAGACGGATGGATGGATGGACGTCTAGACAGATGGACGGGTGGATGTCTAGATGGGTGGACGGATGGACGTCTAGACAGGTGGATGGATGGACCTCTAGACGGGTGGACGGAGGTATGTCTAGACGAATGGACGTCTAGATGGGTGGACGTCTAGACAGATGGACATCTAGACGGGTGGACGGATGGACGTCTAGATGGGTGGACTGGTGGAATTCTAGGCAGATGGACGGGTGGACATCTAGACGGGTCGACGGACATATGGATGGATGGACGTCTAGACGGGTGGACGGATGGATGTCTAGACGGGTGGATGTCTAGATGGGTGAATGGGTGGACGTCTAGACAGATGGACAGATGGATGGACAGGTGGATGTCTAGATGGGTGGACTGGTGGATGTCTAGACAGACGGAGGGGTGGATGTCTGGATGGGTGGACGTTTTGTTGGATGGATGGATGGATGGACGTCTAGACGGATGGACGGATGTTCTAGAAGTCCATCCGTCCACCCGTCTAGACGTACATCTAGATGGACGTCTAGACGGGTTGACGTCTAGACAGATGGACGGGTGTATGTCTAGAAGGATGGACGTCTAGGTGGATGGACTTCTAGATGGGTGGACAGTTGGACGTCTAGACAGGTGGACGGGTGGACGTTTAGCCAGGTGGATCGATGGACGTCTAGATGGGTGGACGGATGGACATCTAGACGGGTGGACGTCTAGACGCGTGGACTGGGGTGGAGGGATGGACGTCTTGATTGGTGGACGTCTAGATGGATGGACAGGTGGACGTCTAGACTGGTGGACGGATGGAAGACTAGACAGGTGGATGGATGGACGTCTAGACAGGACGTTTTCCCGTAGTGAGTGTCCTGCAACTTGTATACATGGTATAATATTTGGGTATAAGAAGATTATTTTAGAGATGAAGCGTCTCTCAGAAGTAATGATTGGCAGAAGTTCACCAATCTTTTTTGAGACATGCTGCTGACATCAAATTGAAAATTATCTAATTTTTCCCTTAAAATTGTACATTTCCTCAGGTTAAACATGTGATATGTTTTCTACGTTCTATTGTGAATAAAATGTGTTTATGAGATTTGTAAATAATTGCTTTCTGTTTTTATTTACATTTTACACATCTTTTATATGTTGATGTTGACAGTTGGTGTGTCTTCCTCATTTTTTTTTTAGTTTAAGCTGAAAACCCCCACAGATGCCTCTTCTTTCAGCAGAGGGAAGGATTGAAATTATGGCCCTGTGCCATGCATGGGGTTTATTCATGTAAAAATGTTTATTCATGCCATCCTTATGAAGGTCTGCAAATAGAGTCTCTGAATTTTCTGTCTGTCTCTGTTTTTGTAAACTTTTCTTGCAGTTTTATTTGAAATATCTTTTGAATCGTGAATCTGAATCAATGATCTGAATCATGCTGAAACACTTAATTCATCCAATTTATTCATCCTGGTCAGAGTTGCACGAGCCAGTTAAGGTTTAACTAGCTTACCCTATGGATTAATTAACTAAGCAACGTTTGCCCAATTTACTCATACATAGAAGTTTTTAAACAAAGAAATGTGAAATTACAAATCAGTAAAAATATGTACAAATACTAAACAATAATTATGCAAAATATGTATGCTTTTTTATAACTTGTACACAAATTAAGTATGGACACAAAGTTTAAATGCATACTTAAAAAATAAGTATGTGTACTAGAATTTTAAGTATACATACTTAAAATTCTAGTATTCTTATACTTTTTAAAAAAATAAGTATGCAAACTAGCATTTTAAGTATGCAAAATTTAAATATACATACTTAAAAATAAGTTTGCAAAATCCAGTATGTTTTTATTTCAAAACATTTGATCTACGGCTGTAAGTCTCAGGGATAAAAAATAATATTTAGGACATGGGGAAGTTCTACTTCTTTCATGGCTGCCAAGAATGTGGGGAACAGTACTGTTAACTGCATGTTTTATTAAATGCATATCTTCACACTGATATCATGGAAATGTGATTAAAACTATTTCATTGCACATGTTTCTGTTCCAATGGTTTCATCCAAAAACTAGTTATTGGTTAAGTTCATTGGTCAAACCTTAGATGTTTAATATTCCTTATAGGTCAGTTTGAGCATCAGAATCATGCTGAAAAATTCAATCATCTACATATTTGTCCTGGTCAGAGTCATGGTAGTCTCACAAGTCAGACTTTTAGCTAGACCATTAAGTGGCATCTTTTCAAGAGGTGGGAGAAAACTGGAGAACCTGTAGGAAACCCACACAGGCCAAGGAGAAACCGTGAAACTCTGCAAAAGTGAACACAGTTCAGCATTGAACCAACAACCCTTGGAACATGAAGTAATAACACTACCTAATTACACCACCTCACCACTACAGCTGGAGCAAGCTAGAGTTTAACTAGCTTATCATATGGATTAATTAACTAAGCAATGTTTATCCAATTTACTGATACATAGAAGTCTTTAATCAAAGAAATGTGAAAGTATAAATCAGTAAAATATGTACAAATACTAAACAATAAGTATGCTTTAAAAAAAGGTTGTACACAAACTAAGTATAGATACAAAGTTTATATACATATGTAAAAAATAAGTATGCATACAAAAATTTTAGCGGTGGGAGAAAACTAGAGATCCTGTAGGAAATCCACACACACCCAGGAGGAACTGTGAAACACTAGAGAAGTGACCACAGTTCAATACTGAACCTACAACCTAAGGGAACATGAAGTAATAATACTACCCATTATGCCAACTTACCGCTGCAGTCATTCTTCAAGCCTTAGGTTTTTGCTATACCTTATATGTCAGTTTGAGCTTCTGAATCACGCTGAAACACTTAATTCATCCAATTTATTCTTCCTGGTCAGAGTTGCACGAGCCTCAAGTCTTTAAGCAAAGAAATATGAAAGTAGAAAATAATAAAAATATATACAAACACTAAACAATAATTATGCAAAATATGTATGCTTTAAAAAAAAAAAAAAAGTTGTACACAAAATAAGTATGGACACAAAGTTTATATGCATACTTAAAAAATAATTATGCATGCAAAAATTTAAATATACATACTTAAAAATCAGTTTGCAAAATAAATACAGTATGTCTCTTATTCACCTGCATTTCCCTCCTCCAAAATCCAAAGACTATTTTAACCTTTGAGGATTGCCAAAACTACAGAAGCTCTAAACTGCAAATCTGTTTATATCATTGTTTTGACTTAATATCTTATTATTCCAGACTACTTTATTGAATATCTTATAATGCTTATAATTCTTATTCGGCATGTTGTTTCCCAGATAGCAAGTAAGCTCGACATTTATTTAGTGGAATTCAGTTGAGACATATATGTGTCTATAGAGTCTGTTTAATGCCTGGAAATTCCATTATATGCATTCAGGTATGGTCAATGTTTTAACTTCTTGAATTTGATATGACATACATATGTATACAATAAAACAGTAACCTACTTTCCATTTATTTATATATATATATATATATATATATATATATATATAAAACCCGTCCACATTTTCTTCTTTTTCTGAGTCACCATGGTATTTCGGATGTAAGGACACTACTGACTTAATTTCCTCTCTCCCAATCTTTGCAATATATTATTCAATAGAAATGATTCTGTAAACCATAGACACGTTGTCTGCATTTACACTTTCCATATGTTTTGCGGAAATTTAATAGAACTATTTCCAAGTTTCTGAGTACTTGAGGTACACAGAGTATTTCTAAACTAGCCCAGTTTTGTGTCAAAATCATGACCCTGGCAACTGCTGCTGCTCCACTGAAAATGTTCTTAAACTGAGCATGGGGCAGTATGATTCCTGCATCAACGGGCCTCAGTTGGTGCCTGAGGTGTGAATAAACATGTGCATTGTGGTTAGACGTGTTACTTACCTGTATTTACTCACAGCTGATCACTTCAATGACAGACATTGTAATACTGCATGGCCGAGTTATGCAGTATGTCAGAGGTCTCATATTCCCTGAATATTAATCCCTTAAGTTTAAATGGAGAGCATAAATTAGGGGATAAATATAGCTCTTATTCTTCTTATTGT
>JANDJT010127509.1:0-10385 GCA_024331685.1 Stegophilus panzeri
TTTAATGGTTCTTACATAACAGTGCAAACAACTGATAACAGCCCTCCAGAGCTTGAGGCTTTATCTGATCTTTCACTTCCTCAAAATATTATTAACTCTACTTTCATTGTTTCTTCAATAAAAACCCTCCCTTCTTGTCATCCCTACCTTCTTTATGGGCAGATCATAAAAATGAAGTAGGATTTGTTACAAAGCTACAATTAAACATCTAGATCCAATTTATGTTAAACAGTATCCGCTTTCTCCTAATAAACTCGAGGGTGTTGAACTTGTTTTGTCTCTCTCCTTGAGCAGGGTGTAGTCGCCCTTACAACACACCAGTCAATCCAGTTCCAAAACCTGATAGAACCTGGCGTTTCACACAAGATCTATGCAAAATTGATGATCTAATTGTTCTTGTAGCACCAGTGGTACCTGATGTGCCATCCATTATGCTATCCATACCATGTACTCATTCATATTTTTCTGCGGTTGATTGATGTTCTGCCTTTTTCACTGTTCCTGTAGAAGAGCAGACCCAGTCTCTGTTTGCTTTAACTCACAGGGGGCACCAGTATACATGGACCAGGCTGCCACAGGGGTTCACTGATTCACCAGCGGTCTTCACGGCCATTGTGAGAGATGCCTTGGGTGTTTTGGTACTTCCTCTGGGTTCCCTGGTTCTCCAGTACACCAACTATCTACTAGTGTCCGCTGAGACCCATGAACTCTTGTCAGGAGGCCACCCTATGCCTTCTTCAGCTGCTGGCATTGAAAACTTTTTAAGTCTCAAAGACTTAGCTACAGTGCTGCCTCCCCACTGTACACTATCTCAGGGTTCAAAAAGCTCACACAAGAATGCGTCAAAATAATAATGGACACTCAGCGCCCTGCCACTAAACACATGCTGCTGGCATTCCTCGGCATGGTGAACTACTGCCAACAATGGATCCCTGACTGTTCTTATCATGACAAGTATCTTCGCTCCGCAATCCACCACACTGATCCTTAAACTCAGCCACTGGTGTGGGCAACATGCATGTTGACTTTTTTCACCACTCTCGAGCAGCCCCTGTGCTCAGCTCTGGCCCTAGGTCTGCCTAATTACAACCTGTCATTTCATCTCTGGGTCTCTTATCAAGTGGGTACTACGTCTGGTGTGCTGGCCCAGGAGTACAAGGGTGGACTGCCTCCTTGTGCGTTTCTCTCCAAAACTCTCAACACTGTGGCCGAGGGTTTACCTGCCTGTGTATGTGCTGTTGCTGCCTGTGCACTGATGGTAACAGATGCTGAGAAAATTCTCCTTTCTCATCCTCTTATTTTACATTCAACACAACAGTTTAGTTATATTTTACACAATTTAAATACACAATGTCATTCTGGTTATGAAGCCATTGGCCACAGAAACCCTTACTATTAAGGCCACTTTCTCCCATAACACCATTGCACATGCATTACAACCTCTATTAAATGCTCAGGATGACTGTGAGACAGACAATGAACATGACTGCATGATATCAATTGTTTCTGACAGATTTGTCTTCTGTATCTCTGCCTACAGACAATGTTCTCTTTGTTGATGGTTCCTGTACAAAACCAGTTTTTTTGTCGTTATATAGTCTGTAGGCTGCCAGAGGAAACTGTTGAAGCTTACTCACTTTTCTTTCTCATCTGCGCAAGCTGCTGAGTAGTTTGCTCTTACTTGTGCATGTTATCACAAGATAAGGTGGTTACTATTTACACTGATTCCCGTTATGCTTTTGGTGTAGCACATTATTTTGGTCATATTTGGGAATCCCATGGTTTTACTAAAGCTGATGGTAAACCCATTTCCCACTCATCGCTTGTACAAGATCTAATTACACCTTGTCATCTATCTAAATCTTTAGCTATTGTCAAAACTAGGGCCCACTCCTCAGGGGACACTCCTGAAATTAAGGCTAATTCTCTGGCAGATAGAATGGCCAAACAAGCCACTGCCTTAACACAAACACCACCATTCTTAAATATAGCACTTGTTTCCTCCGGTTCTTTACTCAGTGCTAATAATATATATATAATAATATTTCCAAACCTGGTGCAGTACATCAATATCTCCCAACACCAGATACCCCTTTTCAAGAATGGCAAATTGTCTTTACTTACTTGCCAAAGCAAGGTCCATTTAAATATCCTCTTGCAATGGTTGACAAATTCTCAAGATGGATAGAAGCCTTTCCTTGTAATAAAGAAAATGCACAGTGGTGACAAAACTCACTAACGAGGTTATTCCTCGATATGGTATTCATGTAGGGATAGACTCAGATAAAGGTACAACATTTACCTCAAAAGTCACACAACTGTTATGTAAAGAACTTACAATCAACTGGTGTTTTCATATTCTTTACCACCCTCAATAATCTGGTATGGTAGAAAGAGCAAATATCTATCAACTATCAACAGTAAACTTAGATAGGCTATGCAAAGTACAGGTTCTAACAATTGGGTACAAGTGTTAACCCTAGTGTTTGCTGATATGCGAGTGACCTCACAGATTGCCTTAGATAACCTTTCACCATTTGAAATAGTAATGGGACATCTGTTTCCCATGCCATGGCGACGGGGAATGCAAGCAGTGGGAACAAGTGACCTCAACGTATACCTCAGTGAGTATGCCACAGGTCTTCTTAAAACCTTAGACGATTATTAGACAAAGGTAAATTCAAAGAAACCCACAATTCCAAAAGACAATACACACCCCTTCGCAGTGGGTGATAAAGTTTTGGTCAAAAGTTATGAAAAAACAAATACCCCACTAAGGAACCCAATTTATAGTAAACCTGCAGTAATAGTCACTGTGATCCATGACTTAAAAAGGTTCTCATTTCAAATGTATGCTCTTAGTCTCATGTCTAATTAGTGTCCATATGTTATCCATGTGTTACAGTAAATAACCTCGACAACAGCTAATGGCTATTTTTACAGTAAATAACCTTAACAACAGCTAACGGCTCTTTCGAGGGTCTCCTCCTATGGCATCTGGAGAAATATGGTTTAACTGAATAAACAAAAAGGGGACGATCAGTGAGTCCAGGGAAGCCACTGTACTGTAAGCACATCTACCAGGATGGGAGCACGGTCACTGAGCTGTATGGCCACCCGGCTTGGCATCTGCATCAACTTCTTGCTTGGAGCAAGGCTACCTGCTGAAGATTTTCCACATGATAACTTCTGGCAGTTTGCTAACTGGACTGCAAAACAATATACCAATGACTCATGTTATGTTTGTCATGTAATGCCTACCACTGCCACTGCTGAAGTATTGTTTGTTTCTCCACAGCTCTCTATCTGCTCTCTCTGAACAGGTAAAGCAGTGTTTAACAGAACCAGCATCACACCTGTCATCTAGTTAGTTATTCTTAATAGTTATTAAGTTTTTTTTTGAAAATCTCATAGTTAAAATAGCTTTATGACAAAAATATTAACAAACAATACAGACATAGAAATCTCCTCAACATGGATCTTAAAATGCTTTCTCTTTAAACATTACAAACAGCTCAAAACTACTTTTCTAATAAGTTTTTATGAAAATCTCATATTTTACATATCTTTATGACAAAAATATTAACAAACACTACAGTAAGAGTAATGTCCTGAACAAGGCTCTTAAAATGCATTATCTCGCTGAGAAAAAACAGAATTTGAGATTCAATTTAAAATGTATTTTAGGAACATGTTAAATATTACAAACAGCTCCAAACTACTTTCCCAAAAAAATTTCATATAAACCTAATATTTAAAATAGCTTTAGGAAAAAATATTAACAGAGTACAGATATAGCAATCTCCTCAATAAGACTCTTAAAATGCTTTCTCTCACTGAGAAAAGGATGAAATTGACATTTTGTTTAAAAAGTATTTTAGGGATACGTTAAACATTGCAAAAAGCTCCAAACTACTTTCCTAACAATTTTTATGAAAATCTTATATTTAAAATAGCTTTATGACAAAAATGTTACCAAACAATACAGATATAGCAATCTCCTCAACAAGGCTCTTAAAACGCTTTCTTTTGCTGAAAAAAAGGCTGAAATTGAGATTCCGTCTAAAAGGTATTTTAGGAACATGTTAAACATTACAAACAGCTCCAAACTACTTACCTAACAAGTTTTACTAAAATCTCATATTTAAAACAGCTTTATGACAAAAATCTTAACAAACAATACAGATATAGCAATCTCCGCAACAAGGCTGTTAAAATGCAATTTCCCGCTGGGAAAAGGCTGAAATAAACATTCTGTTAAAAAATATATTTTAGAAACAATTTTTTTATGAAAATCTCATATTTATGACGAAATTTTTTAAAAAACAATACAGATATAGTAATCTTAACAAGGCTCTTAAAATGCTTACTCTTTAAACATTACAAAGAGCTCCAAACTACTTATCTAACAAGTTTCTATGAAAATCTCATATTTAAAATCTATTTATGATAAAAATAATAACAAATACTACAGTTATAGTAATATCCTCAACAAGGCTCTAAAACGTGTTTTCTCGCTAAGAAAAGGCGGAAATTACCGTTCTGTTTAAAAAGTATTTCAGGAACATGTTACACATTACAAACAGCTCCAAACTACTTTTCTAACAAGTTTTTATGAAAATCTTACATTGGACATATCTTAATGACAAAATATTAACAAACACTCCCGTTATAGTGATGTCCTCAACAAGGCTCTTAAAACGTGTTTTCTTGCTTAAAAAAAAGGCAGAAATTGACATTCAATTTAAGAAGTATTTTAGGAACATGTTAAACATTACTAACAGCTCCAAACTACTTATCTAAGAAGTTCTTATGAAAATCTCACATTTTGACATTTTGTTTGAAAATAGGAATCTGTTACACATTAAAAACAGCTCCAAACTACTTTCCTAACAGGTTTTAATGAAAATCTCAAATTTAAAATAGCTTTATGACAAAAAATATCAACAAACAATACCGTTATAGTGATGTCCTAAACAAGGCTCCTAAAACAAGTTTTCTCACTGAAAAAAGGCAGAAATTGAGATTCAATTTAAGAAGTATTTTAGGAACATGTTAAACATTACACACAGCTCCAAGCTACTTATCTAACAAGTTCTTACGAAAATCTCACATTTGACATATCTTTATAACATAAATATTAACAAACACTCCAGCTATGGTAATATCCTCAACAAGGCTCTAATCGCATTTCCTCCCTGAGAAAAGGCTGAAATTAATGTTCTTTTAAAAAGTATTTTAGGAACAATGTTAAACATTACAAACAGCTCCAAACTACTTACCTAACAAGTTCTTATGAAAATATATACACACATATCTTTATAACAGAAATATTAACAAACAATACTGTTTTAGTGATGTCCTCAACAAGGCTCTTAAAATGTGTTTTCTCGCTGAAAAAAAGGCAGAAATGGAGATTTTAGGAAAATGTTACACATTACAAACAGCTCCAAACAACTTTTCTAACAAGGTTTTATGAAAATCTCACATTTGCCATATCTTCATGACAAAAATATTAACAAACACTTACAGTTATAGTAATATCCTCAACAAGGCTCTAAAACGTGTTTTCTCGCTGAGAAAACGCTGAAATTGACGTTTTGTTTAAAAATAGGAACCTGTTACACATTACAAACAGCTTCAAACTTCTTTCCTAACAGGTTTTTATGAAAATCTCATATTTAAAATAGCTTTATGACAAAAATATTAATAAACAATACAGATATAGTAATCTCAACAAGGATCTTAAAACTCTTTCTCTTTAAACATTACAAACAGCTCGAAACTACTTTTCTAACAAGTTGTTATGAAAATCTCACATTTGACATATCTTTGTGACAAAAACATTAACAAACACTACAGTTATAGTTATATCCTCAACAAGGCACTAAAACGCATTTTCTTGCTGACAAAAGGGTGAAATTGACGTTCTTTTAAAAAGTATTTTAGGAACCTGTTACACATTACAAACAGCTCCAAACTACTTTTCAAACAAGTTCTAATGAAAATCTTACATTTGGCATATCTTTATTACAAAAATATTAACAAACAATACTGTTATAGTGATGTCCACAACAAGGCTCTTAAAACACGTTTTCTCACTGAAAAAAGGCAGAAATTGAGATTCAATTTAAAAAGTATTTTAGGAACATGTTAAACATTACAAACAGCTCCAAACCACTTTATGACAAAAATATTAACAAACACTACAGTAAGAGTAATGTCCTGAACAAGCCTCTTAAAATGCATTATCTCGCTGAGAAAAAACAGAATTTGAGATTCAATTTAAAATGTATTTTGGGAACAGGTTAAACATTACAAACAGCTCCAAACTACTTTTCTAACAAGATTTTATGAAAATCTCATATTTGAAATATCTTTATGACAAAAATATTAACAAACAATACAGATAAATAAATATCCTCAACAGGGCTCTTAAAATACATTCTCTCGCTGAGAAAAGGATGAAATTGACATTCCGTTTAAAATTTATTTTAGGAACATGTTACACAATACAAACAACTCCAAACTACTTACCCAACAAGGTTTTATAAAAATCTCATATTTAAAATAGCTTTAGGAAAAAATATTAACAAAGAGTACAGATATAGAGATCTCCTTAACAATGCTCTTAAAATGCTTTCTCTCACTGAGAAAAGGATAAAATTGACATTTTGTTTAAAAAGTATTTTAGGAACACATTAAACATTGCAAAAAGTTCCAAACTACTTTCCTAACATTTTTTATGAAAAGCTTATATTTAAAATAACTTTATGACAAAAATGTTACCAAACAATACAGATATAGCAATCTCCTCAACAAAAACGCTTAAAACGCTTTCTTTAGCTGAGAAAAAGGCTGAAATTGAGATTCCATCTAAAACGTATTTTAGGAACATGTTAAACATTACAAACAGCTCAAACTACTTACCTAACAAGTTTTACTAAAATCTCATACTTAAAATAGCTTTATGACAAAAATCTTAAATAATAAATAATACAGATATATAGCAATCTCCTCAACAAGGCTGTTAAAATGCATTCTCTTGCTGAGAAAAGGCTGAAATAAACATTCTGTTTAAAAAGTATTTTAGGAACATGTTAAACATTACAAACAGTTCCTAACATTTTTTATGAAAATCTCATATTTATGACAAAAAAAAATTAAAAAAAACAATCCATATATAGTAATCTTTTTAACAAGGCTCTTAAAATGCTTTCTCTTTAAACATTACAAACAGCTCAAAACTACTTATCTAACAAGTTTTCATAAAAATATCATATTTGAAATATCTTTATGACAAAAATATTAACAACAACTACAGTTATAGTAATATCCTTAACAAGGCTCTAAAACGCGTTTTCTTGCTAAGAAAAGGCTGAAATTAACATTAATTTTAAAAAGTATTTTAGTAACATGTTAAACATTACTAAGGGCTCATATCTACTTTTCTAGCAAGTTTTTATGAAAATATCATATTTGAAATCTCTTTATGACAAAAATATTAACAAACACTACAGTTATAGTAATATCCTCAACAAGGCTCTAAAACACATTTTCTCAGTGAGAAAATGCTGAAATTACCATTCTGTTTAAAAAGTGTTTTAGGAACATGTTACACATTACAGACAGCTCCGAACTACTTTTCTAACAAGTTCTTATAAAACTCTTATATTTCAGATACCTTCATGACAAAAATATTAACAAACACTTCCGTTATAGTGATGTCCTTAACAAGGCTCTTAAAACGCGTTTTATCGCTAAGAAAAGGCTGAAATCAACATGCAGTTTAAAATGTATATTTTAGGAACATGTTACAAATTACAAATAGCTCCAAACTACTTTTCTAAAAAGTTTTTATGAAAATCTCATATGTGACATATCTCTATGACAAAAAAAGAACAAACACTACAGTTATAGTAATATCCTCAACAAGGCTCTTAAAACGCGTTTTTTCGGTGAGAAAAGGCTGAAATTAACATTCTGTTCAAAAAGTATTTTTGGAACATGTTACACATTACAAATAACTACAAACTACTTATCTAACAAGTTGTTATGAAAATATTATATTTGACATATGTATATGACAAAAATATTAACAAACACTACAGTTATAGTAATATCCTCAACAAGGCTCTAAAACGCGTTTTCTCAGTGAGAAAAGGCTGAAATTAACGTTCTGTTTAAAAAATATCTTAGGAACATGTTAAACCTTACAAACAGCTCCAAATTACTTTTCTAGCTATTTTTATATAAATCTCATGTTTGACATCTTCATGACAAAAATATTAACAACTACACTAATATTACACTACAGTAATAGTAATCTTATTAAGAAGGCTTTTAAAACGCGTTTTCTCTGTGAGAAAAGGCTAAAATTAACATTCAGTTTAAAATGTATTTTAGGAGCATGTTTAACCTTACAAACAGCTCAAACTACTTTTCTAACAAGTGTTTATGAAAATCTCATATTTAAAATAGCTTTATGACAAAAATATTAACAAACAATACAGATATAGTAATCTCCTCAACAATGCTCTTAAAATTATTTCTTTAAACATTTCAAACAGCTCCAAACTACTTTTAAAACGAGTTTTTATGAACATCCTAATGTTTAAAATATTTTATGGATGGTTTATACTTTACATTGATAACAAAAAGCAGTATTTATTCATCATACAAGATCAAGTAGTCAAGGACAATTTTGTATATTACATGTACCTCTCACAAACAATATGTACTGTGAAATTCAGTTAAAACTTATATATGCTTACAGCTTTTACTATGCATTTTTAATTGTAATTTGGCTACTCTATATGACTACAGAGAAAGCCTTATAATTCATGTCAAACTAAATACAATAAATTTTTCTATAGTTTTTTCTAGAAATCCAATGACTTTACATAGCAGAAGTACATCAGGTGATCGTTTTTTTTTTTTTCATTTTTTAAAGTCACCAACCCAATTGGGTATGGTTCTGCAGAATTAATTACCAATAATCTGTTAATTATAATGGAAAAACACACCTGGTAGATTCAGTCCCTCGCATGCATATTCTTCATGTGAATATGACAGCATATGAATGCAGAATTCTGGCTAAAAATAAATTGACTTGACATTGAAGCAAATTACAAATCCACTTAGACAACAAAATAAATTAAAATTACCTCACACGATCAGTAAGAAATCCATTTGTCGTTTTTGTCATAGGAGATTTGATATTCTGCTTACAGTTTCGCTCGTAGTTTGTCCACCTCAGACAAGCGCTGTCACATTCTTAAACGGGTGTTCATCAGCCTAAAAGGGAACAAGGTGTTGATCAGTTAGCAATTCTTGCCAAAATAAAATAAAAAACTGGAATAACAACTTCCCTACTATAGAAGCAATTCGTTTAAACATTCGCTTAAAACGGCTGCGACACTGTTACAATGCTCTCAAAATGTCTCTGTGAATTATGTATCGTAATAGGTCATTTGCTTCGGGCGGGTTATTGTGTCTGTGGTTAAGTTTGAATTTAAATTTAAACGTAAACGAGCCCACAATAATGACCAAAAGCAAACAGACTATTGCGACAACACAATGTAATTCTTAAAAGCTTCTTTGCATTGGAATCTTTGATATATGTTAGCAGTTTTTTTAAATTACAGGACAAAATATATGTCAAATTTTACAGGATAAATATCATGTTTTGAAGTCAACTATTTCAAATACAGCAAGCATGGCCGTTTTAGTCATCGTAGGCCCTAGGCACTTTTAAAGTCGTAGGTCCTCCCCGACTTCATTTTTAATATTTATCGCGAACGCATCCGCACTTCTTTGTGATTTGAAATCTAAATAAATATTCCGCATTGTTAATTATTCTACGCAGATTCTTGTCTCTATGAATTACATCATGCGCTTCGCATTCGTTGTTTAGCGTTAATCGTGTGGGGTTTTTTTCTTACAAATTTAAAAAAAGTAACGAAATTACTGTTAAATAATCATGTCTGATGGATACAAGAGGAAACACAAGAGTGGATTTAAGAAGCAGAAGAAAAAGGAGGAGAAAGAAAAAGCATTGAAAAAAATTTGGGGTTCGTTGCTGCAGTTTATGAGCAGAGACACTGATTGCATTACTGGTAAACCTAGCCGTAATTTACAGATCTACAGCAGTAGCAGCACTGCTGCTTGACTTGCTCAGGTGCTCGTCTCACACGGTCATATATAGTTACTTTAATACAAACTTTATTAAATTTTACTGGCATTCTGAACTTGGTTTTACTTTTCAATTTATGTTCTGGCTTTCGTAGGCCCTAGGCACAGTGCCTACTTTATTTCAGGTAAGACTGAGGTGGGATTCAAGCCCTCACGCACAGAATGAACAGAAAGTGTTAAAGGCTGCACCC
>JANDJT010127954.1:0-10368 GCA_024331685.1 Stegophilus panzeri
TTTTTGGCTGTCATACTACACACCATGTTTGGAGAAGAAATGGCACTGCACATCACCCTTAAAACACTACACCAACAATGAAGTTTGGAGATGGAAGCATCATGGTGTGGGGCTGTTTTCCATCACATGGTACTGGCAGACATATAATTGAAGGAACAATGAATGGAGGCCTTTACTGGGAGATTCTTGAGAAGAATCTGCTGCAGTCCACCAGGATGATGAAGATGAGGCATGGGTGGACCTTCCAGCAGGACAATGATCCAAATCATACAGCAAAGGAAACTCTCAATTGGTTTTAGAGAAACAAAATCAAGGTGTTAGAAAGGCCCAGTCAATCACCTGACTTTAATCCAGCTGAACAAGATTTAAAGACAATATGTTTAGAAGAATGGGAAAAAACACACCTTAATACTGCGGCCGATTAATTTCTTCACACAGGAAGCGTCTTGAAGCTGGCATTACAAATGAAGGCTTCTCCACTAAGTATTAAATAAATTTCAGTTAGCATGTTCAATAATTTTTTCCTGTGTCATTACACTTTATTACACATAACTTCATTTATGCACTTTAATGTTAGGATTTCTTTATATGTGTGAATTTCTTGAGTTAATATCAAAGTCTGGTGAAAATTTCATGCGAATAACCTCATTTGAAATATATTTACTGAAAAAAATGTTGACACATTCAATATATATTTCCCCCACTGTCTAACAACTAGCAATTTGCAGAACATAACCTTATTCAACTCTTGAACCAGACATCCTTTAGAGCTCTCTGGCAAGCTTTCTTTCTTCTATCTGTGACAGAGGTAGCAAGATAAGTATTTCTGCAAGTCAAAATAAGATCCTTTAAGCACCATTTCTTTATAATGACCATATGATTTTCTGAGAAGATTTTATTTTAATAATAATAGGGGAATGTCCAAAAACTTGTCCAGTGACTACATTTAAAATTCATTCAGGTTGTTTTAAAACCAAGCAGAGTGTATGTCCCATTCATGTAACATTAATGAACTTGATATTTTTTCTGTAACCACAGTTGCCAGGTTCACCGCGTGCCTAGTATAATGCCAGCATATTGCAGGTATATACTTCAAATTAGAAATGAGCTCCACTGTTGACTTGCTTTCTCCAAAAAGACTAGATAAATGGAGAAAAGCTAGTTTCATGTCTTTTTGATTTGTAATTGGGATAGGAATTTGAAACCTAGCAACCCTTCATTAAAAGCTTAATTACACAGGGTACCTAGACAGCTAAAGCCAGCAAAACAAATCGACTGAATAATCTAAAAGGCATGTAATAACAAAGACTACACATCAAATCTCACCCAAGATCTAATTGTACGTCCTTTCCTTGTTGTTTCTCAGGTGTAATCTTCCTCCACTGAACAATGGACATGAGAGAGACACAGGAAGAAAAACAAGCCTTGTTACAGCCAATCCAAGCATCTTATTTCGAAAGTGAGTCTGGGCTATAGAAATTGTATATTGTATGGCATTTGTAGGTTCCATACATCCAAAGAAAGGGGCTGGAAGGACACGACCTGATATGTCACTCAGGTTAGAACAATCAAAGATCCACCAGCCTTTGTTTGCTCTCTCTCAGGCTGATTTCAACACGATGTGCCAACAAAGAGAAGGCTCACATTTTTCTCTGGCCTATCCCTGGTGTTAAGACCACAACAAGAGAACTGCTCACATTACTCATCAGTATAAAATCAATGCTACCCAGTATTAACGTGTACGTGTTTTTTTTATGCAAGACTACTTTTACTTTACATGCAATCTCACTCAGTACTTACAAACACGGTCACTCAGTCAGTGATCTCTGTTTTACCGGGTAAGAATAAGCTCCAAACTCCGTACCGTAATTCCAGTTAAGATTACTGCAATTTGGAATGAATGTTCCAAATAATAATAAAAAAAATGTTTATAGCTTATATCGTTGTCAGTCATACTTGTGTGAAGTCTTTGAACTCCCCGCCATATTTCTCTACATGTTGTTCCACATACCATGCTGTTCCACATACCAGGAGGTGAGGCCAAATGAATATGAATATGAACATGGTAATTCATGTCCACGCACAGAGATGCGCTCTCTCTCTCTCTCTCTCTCTCTCTCTCTCTCTCTCTTTCTCTCTCTCTCTCTCTCTCATTGGTAAGGGGCCAAAGGTTGGAAGAGACTTTTCTGTTTGGTGAATATTTTTATATATTTTTTCTAATTTCATCCAGGAACAACAGACTAACTAATTAAAAAATGCTGTGGGCACACGCTGTACCTCCGACACAGGATTCGCTGTGCTCCTGGTGCTTGTCCTTCAGTAGAGTGTGTTTTAATAAGCATCAGAGAAAAGGGTAGATATGGCAACATCCTCTCAGTGTCCCTCTTGAACAGGGCCGTGGTGGTTTTTCTACAAGAGGAAAACCAGCTAATGAGTCAGAACTTTCCTGTTACCCTGTTAGTCTTGACAGCAACACAAGCTGTCTTTCAAGAGACAGGTGTTCATGTTTTTAAATGAAACTATTTTAAACATATGATTCAGGTGCATGCATGAGGGTAAATAATACATGCTGTACGGGAACACGGGGAACATGCAGTGCTTTGAATGCAACGGGTTTATCCATGTAAAGCCACATGTCAATTCAGAGCAGGAGCTGATAAGCCTGCTTAACAGCTGATAAGTTGTTGACTGTTAATGAAAAGTTAATGACTGGTTGTAAACATGGTAGGTGTTACACCCTGCACAATATATTTCATTGTTTTGCCTGCTCAAATCACAACACACTCAAATATTTTCAGCTCATCAACAAATACTTCATGAGAAAACCTTGGGTATGCAATTCCTTATTTCTCTCTCTGATCCTCTGCAGGTACCATGGGATACATAAGAAGCGTCAGTCATTTGTGGACGATATGCAGTTGTATGGGAACGCTCTACTATTGCTGCCTGCCTTCTCATTTCAGTTCAACACAGGTGTGTCCTTCCGTGCCCTCTACTCACTGAAGGACCTAAGCAACACCCATCCACAGGCCGTTTTCTTTAACCCGAGGTACTTGAAACGTCTGGCACACTTTTGGCGTGGCCATGGAATTCGGGCACCACGCCTCAGCAGTGGTATCATGATGGTCAGCCTTGCACTGGAGCTCTGCAACGATGTCCATCTGTACGGCTTCTGGCCCTTTGGAACACACCCGTACACCGGCCAGAAACTCAACAATCACTATTATGATAACCGACTAGTAAACAAGAGAATGCATAAGATGCCAGCTGAGTTTAAAGCCTTGCTGGATCTCCATTACAAGGGTGTGATCCATCTGCACCTACAGGAGTGCACAAATTAAATTAATGTGGAGTTCCCTCTATTAAACAGCTCCTCAGTTGTACCAAAAAGTCACGTAATTTATCAAATTGATGCAATTTACAAGAATAGAACATTTAATTGCTAGAGCAGGTACTTCTTAGTATAATGAACCGATTCAGGGGTTTATAGCTTCGTTTCCCATTAAAAGCATTTTTCCAGTAGAGCAAACTTTTATCTACTCTATAATGATCACACTGTGCAACCCTTGTAGTTTTAAACTACTGAGCATTTCCAGTCAGAAGAAATCAACAGAAGTAGTAATGGTTTATGTTGATGGTTTTTTTTTGTTTTGTTTTTTTTAGGGGGGGCTAGATATGGGAATGATGAAAAGGTGTTGTTTTGACATGTGTTTAAGGTGCGTAATGCCTTTTTCTACCCATGTGGAGACGGTTCATTGTGTCTATCCATTATTCTGGTCAAAAGTTAACCACTGCACTCTTAGAAAAAATGGGTCTTCAGTTGAATTTTTGTATAGTTTTAGGAGATTGAAATATTCACATTTCCATCAAAGGTGTGAATGTGGAGGTGCTTCAGGACTACAATTATCTGGAAATTCATTTGGACAGTAAAGTGGATTGGTCAAAGACCATGTACTGTAAGGTACAAAAAGGTCCAGACTCCAGATTTAACTTTCTCAGGTGGCTAAGATCCTTTAACATCTGTACAAACAAACTACTATACATCATAGACAATGGCTCTCACACACTACACAACACAATAGAACGGTATAGAAGCATGTTCAATCAGAGGCTGAGACCATGAAGGTGCTCCACAGAAAGAAACAGGAAGACATTCTTCTCAGTTGCTGTTAGACTCTACAACACCTAGTTTCTGTTGGAGTGAGCTAGAGTATTAAGCCTGGCCAAGGGTGTTTTTTTTTTTTTTGGCTCCACTATAGACACTTAACAACTTTTGTACTTAGCAGCATAGTCACTATGAAACAGAAGCTGTAATAGGTAGGCTATACTTGAAATTTAGTGCACTGTAAATTGAAGGTTCACTAGTCAATAAATTATCTTATTATCTTACATTATCTTATTTCAGAGGTGCACTACTCTGCTCTATGCAGAGACTTTCAGCAGGGTTTTCCTTTCTGAAGCAGTGTTAGAGCAGTTATTACTGTATAAAACATTTGCTAGTTAGTTACTATCTACTAAAGAAGGCCTATATACATACTATGGAACAGAAAGGGCTAGGACTTTTTAGAATGAACATGTTATTATGAAAGTAATGTTAACTGTAGTTTTAGACAAACTCCTTTTTTGGGGGGCTCTGCATTTATAGTGAATACACAGTTCCTTATTATTGCTAGACACAAATACACTACCTAGACACAAATACACTACAGCATGAATTATATATTTAGAGAATGAATGTAATGTGCTTGGATTTACTAAATATGTTTCAATTACTATAATGACTGTCAGACTGTCATAACACTCCCTTTAGCCATTTTATTTTTCCTTTATGTAGTCTTTAATGAACCTGATTGCACAAAAATGTATACCAATTCAAACAAGCAATTGTGATGTCATTGGATTGGTTGTAAAGTTGTATAACTATTTATTAATGCTAAACTCACCTTTAATCTTAATGTACTTTAACATGTCATAAAAATGGGGTCAATTGTTACCATGTTGCCTTAAATATGTCACCATATTTCTACATCATATTTCTACAGATTTGTGGAGTGATGAATCCTATCTCAGGTACAAGACATTGTACTGTTGTCCTGATATCCAGACTGTCTGTGCATTCTACTGTTACCTAAAGCTTATAAATGTAAAAGCACACATTTATTAGCAAATGAAACTTTGCATCTGCAACTGTTTTTTATTTGTAAAGTTGAAACCTGTCTGGGGGAAAAAAAAATCTCATGTGCCTTAAAGTATGTTGCCATTCACACATCCCTAAACATCTCCCATCCCAGTGCAGACCCACACTAAACCATGCCCTCTCTTGCTACAACATTTTCCGATCAGCCCAGAACACAGAGGCCAGGCAAAAGTGGAAAAATGTGCTACTTAAACATACAGATCACTGGGGTGCTATTTTTGTTAAAAAATACAGTTTCTGGGGTGATATTTCCTGCTTTTTTTTGACTGGTGTTATATCTAATTTGCCAAAATTCAGTAATTACCAGCTGGAGTTTCAGTCTTCTTGTCACTATCAGCTCCTCTTCTTTGAAATGGAACAATAATCCTATAAGACCCATAAGACGTAAGACCCATTACCAGGAAAAGAAAAAAAATTCAGTTGGACATTTTTTTTTTTTATAATTACAGATATGTAACTGTTTGTCTTCTTAATATACATACAATATAACAATATGCAGTAAGGACATGTGTTAGTACATTTCCACACAAAGTTGTGTTAAAAAATAACACAAAAATAACACAGAGGTGTGTTGTTTACACTTTTTTCCATACGGTTATCCTAAAATGCAATTTGTTTGTATGCTAAAATTATATTAAAATGCTCACAAAACAAACATTTACATGAAATTCAGGTTACATTTATTAAAATCAATAAAACATTTGACAGATGTAAGAATTGGACTTGACGCATGTTCTTACAAATCTCCCTGCCATCTGGGAAGACAAGAGTCCCACTCCCTTCCATTTGAAAAGCTGTAAAAGAGCAAAAAAAGTGTTGGTTAGTTGTTCGCTACACAATATGGACAAATGCCTTATCCCAAATTGTGTAATTTTGGAAATGTGACTCTCCTAATGAACAAAATGGCACTGTAGACTCACCAGGAAAATCCACCTAACTTGTGAATATTTATTTTCCTGCCTTTAGTACCTCACCACCATTTTTTTTTGCACAACCTAATTAAGTCAACCAACATTACAGAGATAGTGGAAAGCATTACAACCTACTGTTACCCCATCATCTCTTTTTGTCACGTTAACCTTGTGAAGAACTTTTGGCCACGACATTACTGAGCTAGCTAAGTTCCGTTAGCCACTGACTGTCTGCACCTGTTAACAGGCATTAACATTTAACGAATACATGAAGAAACATGGCTCTAACCCATCCTCCTAATGCTAATTACTACAGCTGGCCTTGTCCAAAACACTTGCTAAATGTAGTTAACGTTAACCCACTCTCGGTATTACATCATGGTGAACAGCTGTAATGCTAGGTTATCGTTAACTTTCAAAAATGGAATGGGAATGTCTAACATTACCGTGAGCTGTATGCTAAAGTAATATCAACTCAGGTAGACGCTCACCTGGTTAACTCAGGCTAGCATCACTCATCCCTATTGTGATTGGTGACAGCATCCAGCTAGCTAACCCTAATTTATTTGACCCAAGGAGCTGGGCTGATGTGTAACATGATTGGTTATGAAAAGAGTATCTTAGAGAGGCAGAGTCTCTCAGAAGTAAAGATGGGATGGAATCTGGATGGAAGCATATGTTGCTTTTAAACCTGTATATACCTTTCAGCATTGATGGTGCCTTTCCAGATGTGCATGCTGCCCATTCTATAGGCACTAATGCACCCCCATACCATCAGAGACGCAGGCTTTTGAACTGAGCACTTATAAAAAGCCAGATGGTCCATCTCCTCTTTAGTCCTCTTTAGTTTATAGGACGTGGCATCTATGGTTTCCAAAAAGAACTTAAAATTTTGATTTGTCTGATCACAGAACAGTTTTCCACTTTGCCTCAGTCCATTTTAAATGAGCTTTGGCCCAGAGAAGCCAGCAGCGTTTATGGATCATGTTCACATATGGCTTCTTCTTTGCATGACAGAGATTTAACCGGCATTTGTAGATAGCACGGCGAACTGTGTTCACAGACAATGAGTTCTGGAGGTGTTACTGAGCCCATGCAGTGATTTCCATTACAGACTCATGCTTGCTTTTAATGCAGTGCTGCCTGAGGGCCCGAAAATCACAGGCATGCAATATTGATTTTCACCCTTGTCCCATGCGCACAGAGATTTCTTCAGATTCTCAGAATCTTTTAATGATATTATGTACTGTAGGTGATGAGATATTCATAGTCTTAGTAATTTTACATTGAGGTACATTATTCTGAAATTGTTCCACAATTTGTAGACACAGTTTTTCGCAGATTGGTGAACCTCTGCCCATCTTTATTTCTGAAAGACTCTGCCTCTCTAAGATTCTCTTTTTATACCCAATCATGTTACTGGCCTGTTGCCAATTAACCTACTTAGTTGCAAAATGTTCCTGCAGATTATTTTTAGTAACACTTACTTTTCCAGCCTTTTGTTTCCCCTTCCCAACTTTTTTTTTTTTTTTTTTTTTAAAGACATGTTGCTGCCATCAAATTAAAAATGACCTTTTTTTAATTTTCTTAAAATGGTACATTTCCTCTGTTTTCTAACTTCTATTGTGAATAACACACTGGGTTTATGAGGATTCCAAATCGTTGCATTCTGTTTTTATTTACATTTTACACAGTGTCCCAATATTTTTGGAATTGGGGTTGTAAAAACCTCTTAGCTTATGCAAGTTTAATTTTGAATTATGTTTACATTGTATATACTTTTTTCTTCATGATTATTAAGATGAAGTAACAATATTTTCAAAAATATAAAATTGTTGCCACGTGATATGTAAGTAACAACAACTTGACTTAGTGTGACTCAATGACAAAGTGATTTTTTTTTTTTTTTTAATTTATCTCATTATTTTAGAATGAAACGTCTCATATACGTATTCAGACTTTTTATTCTGTACTTTGTAGAAGCAACTTTGGCAGCAATTATAGCTTTGACTCTTCTTGATTGTGAAACTTATGCTTTGTAAAGTTTTGTGTAGCATGGTGGATGATTTAATAGGTTCCTGTGCCTTTAAAGCAATAACACATTTTATAAAGCGTAAACAATGTAGATTCTAAAACTTCAGTAGGTATTAAGACTTATGAATAATTAATGCCATTCAATATGTTCATTTCTGTGAAAACTCAAGAAAACTAAGGATCATAAAGCTTAGTAACAATGCAGCCACCAACTGTTTACTGGCATTGCCATCAACTGCCTAATATATGAGTAACAGCTCAGGACAAAATGTTGCCAAGATAATTAGCTCTGACCTACCTTTTGGGTCTGCAAGACTTATTCAATGAATTGACATGCAAACCCAATGCTGTTTCCCACAGCCAAGAAGCAGTGAAGGGCAAGGGGAAAGAGTTCTGGGGGGGTGGGGGGGATTGCCATTGTCTGGTTGGTTTATGTTCGGAGCCTGAACACAAAGTTTGTACCTGTATGTATTTGAAATTAACCATGAGCTTTTGTGCAGTTAATATGTCTTCATTTACTCACAACAACCGAAACACCTTTGAATGCCAGTTGGCCATTTATATTTGTAATGGCAAATTGAGACCTTATTTTTAAAGTCACAGTGAAATATATTTAGGGAAAAAAAGCCAAGTCAGCCACACCTATAGTGCCAGCGAGGACCAAACCTGCTTAGAAAATTCCAGGGCTGCTTTCCACTAGCCCAAAAGAAATTGAAACTATTAGAAATTCAAAGAATTAGCCCACACCTAGTCATGCAGATAAAAATGTGTTTAGATATCCTATCCTAAAACATGTGGTTAGATATCCTAATTAAGTTTTATGTTAGGACATTAAGACCAAAAAAAAAAAGTGAAAAAATTAGGTGTCTGTCATTAGCTACTTGCTATCTGAAAATCTAATTTTTTTTTTCAGATGGAAAGACACTAATCACATTATATGGAAGAATGTTAATGTGGTTGGCCACAGTGAATCAGCAGCTATCCTTAAGTCAAATACGATTATAAATAATACACATAATGAGAAGACCCAAATCACTCCTGGGCTGCCCCAAGTTTGGGTAATATCTCCATATCAGTTTTTGCTACATGTGAATTCCAGGACTAGTCTGAAATGACAGATAACCCAGGAGTATGCTACGCAGATGCAGTCAGCATGTGAAAATGCTTCCCTCTCAAGATCAGGCAGGAAAACCAGCATTTCACTAAATGGGCATATGTGCTTTATAATACAATCAACATGTTTTGCAAATGATGTGAAGAGATACACTATATGGCCAAAAGCATGTGGACACCTGACCATCATACCCATATATGCTGAAAATCCCATTCCAAAGTTTTGGGCAAGAAGGCCTGGTGCACAGTTGGGGTTCCAATTCATCCTAAAGGGTGTTTAGTGGGGCTTCAGGTCAGGGTACAGTCTATATCACTGCCCCCAGCCAGTGAGGGAGGCACTGTGGTGATTACATCCCAAGCATATACTTTTCATTAAGGCGGCCAGAAAGTTATAGCCTGTGCCCTTCTAACTGTGGTATGTGGAGTCTAGCCACAGGCTGATAACCACTTCTGAAAGTGTCTTAGTTACAACTAATTAGTAGTTCTAGCATCTGAAGCAGGATCTGATACTACCATCTGATTTCCAAGTGCAAATTCTCTGCCACATGTTAAGGTGATGAGGTTTTTAGCATTCTTAATCTAACTGCATGTCAGTAAATTGCATGACCTATTTTGGAGGTAGGGAGGACTATACTGAGTTTGCCATGAGACAATGCACTGAGGCATGCCTTTCCATCTCTATGGCTTGCACAAGATCACTAGGGCTTTTGTGGATGTAAAACCAGGTTGCTGTGACCTAAATGGGCCACATTGCCAGTCTCTTTGTCCATACTAGTTCCATGACTTGGAAATCAGGTCTAGCAACAACACTTGTCCACAATCTCACATATGTGATCTGTGCTTTGTCCGGTGCTGATTGGTGATGATGTCGATGATGCAGCTGTATGTAATATTCGGCACAACTGTCAAAACCAGTTACAAAGGTTTGTCAGTGTAACTGGTTGTAGTCTGCGTTGTGTGTTTATTTTATCCAAAAACTAGGTCAACTCTTCATTTATTCTGATGACACAAACAAGCAGTCTTCCTGAGTGAATCACCCTTAAACTGTGCTCTACAAAATAAACACGATGCACAATGGTCACCATGTGCTCTCAACACATTTTAAAACAAAAT
>JANDJT010128615.1:0-10345 GCA_024331685.1 Stegophilus panzeri
CAGCATTATTCTGTGTAACTAATCGTTTCTGCTCTGGGACACTGTCTCATGTTCTCCTCTGATGAACTTCTACTTTAATCTATCCAAACCCACTGTTAGTTGTTAATTTACTGCTGGACCTGTGCTCAGCAGAAACACTGGTGTCCAGTTTGTTTCTTCAGTGGTCATTGAAAAATGCTGTACACTTTTAAAGAATTAGGAAATATGATGAAGATCACAATGGCAGAATTTGACATTATTAACCGGTATAAATCACACAAATGAGGTTGTGTTTTTTAATTAAGCACTAACATGTCTTTTCTGAATACCTTATTTTTGTAAATAGGTTATTGCATCAGATGTGTTGCCAGAGAAAATGTTTCAACCAGTGCAAAATTTCAATACCCAGCAAACAAAAGCAGATTCTAGCTGTAATGGAACAAAAGGATCTGATGGTAGGTAGAATTGTACTCTCTCTAGAATTGTACCTTAAACATTGCTTACAGTAACAGAATATCCACATTTTATTTGTATTAGTAACTATTAGAGGTGAAATTAAACAGATAATGTAGTCAAAAGAGAGTTTGTGACACTTGGTAAATACATTTTACAGTATATTTTACTTTAAGAAACATTGTCAACAGTTTGCCAACAATTTTTAAAAGAGTAAATATTTGTGAATCATTTACAAAGTAGTGGAAATGAGGAGGAAATGTTTAAAAGCTTATGAAAAGACATTAAAGTCAATACTGTGAATTTACATGAATTAATTACATTAAGGTGAAGAAGAAGAGCCTTTATTAGTCATGACACATATACAGATGTACAGTACAACTAAATTGTTTCTTTGCATATCCCAACTCCTATTGAGATTGGGGGTCAGAGCGCAAGGTCAGCCATCACACAGCACCCCTGGAACTGACAGGGTTTAGGATCTTGCTCAATGACCCAACAGCAATCCTTGATTTAAACTCCCCAACTTTCTGGTCAATAGATCAACGCTCTATCCACTAAGCTACACTGTCCCTACTACTGTGAGATTTAATGACTATAAGGGTGCTTGTTGTACTTGTTAACCCCCATTTGATCGAGGGAACAAACCACATTTCATTTTATTGGTCAGTTGGGTAGTTTTGGTAGTTTTTTAATCATTAAGGTATTGAAGGCATGGTGATTTGTGCAGTTTTTGTACTTTAGATGCTTTTAGATACAACAGAATTTATTGTATTATTGATTTTTAATCTACTGGTGTTCCTACATCCATGTTTTACAGGTATATTCGATTAGATACTATAATTTATTATCGAACTATTTGCTTGATCCGCACACTGTTTAAATATCTTATTTTATTCTGTTTTCATTTCTGTTAATGAGGTCACAGTTCAGTTTCATTTTCTTTTACCCTCAAGACTACTTTGGTTAATTTATGCAATGGCTAACGCTTTGCTTTGACCCCAGCATCTAAAATAGCTTGGATATGCAAATAATACGTTTGTTTTACTTTATGCTTGTATATGTTTAAGAAAGATGTTCTAATAGGGTTCTGTTGATAATTATTTTCAATACACTTGTCTTAAACTTCTGAGCTGTATGCTAAGTGTACTGCTTTGGTTTTGTTATTAGAACAAAGTGACGATGAACAGGAGAAACTGACTACATATCAACCAGAGATAACAAAAAGACAGAAGCAGCCAGTGGAAGATGCTGAATCCACCAAGGAAAATACAGCTGCTTTTCCCTGCTGGCAGAAGGGGTGTAATAAGGTCCTGGCATCATCTACTGCCCTCCAGATGCACTTCAACCATTTTCACAGCCAGAAATCACAAATGCCAATTTCTGATCGCCATGTCTACAAGTACAGATGCAATCAGTGCAGCCTTGCCTTTAAGACCGCTGAAAAACTACAGTTGCATTCTCAATACCATGCAATCAGGGCTGCCACCATGTGCTGCCTTTGTCAGCGCAGCTTTCGAACAGTACAGGCCCTGCAGAAGCACCTAGAGACTAGTCATCTTGAGCTCAGTGAGATCCAGCTCCAGCAACTCTGTGGCAGTCTTCTGTTGACAGAAGACCTCCTGGGCTCATTGGATCAAGGACTTGACGATGAGCAGGGACCTCTGGAGGAAGAGAAAGTAAAAGAAGATCAAGAAAGTGACCATGAAGAGAAAGTGAGCCCACCTGACAATGGTTTGACTTTATCTCAAGAAGATACTGAAATTAATCTGAAACCTCCTGTACAGCCTCTGAGAAAATGCTCAAACCCATCAACAGAAAAGTTTCTCGATCCATCAAGACCTTTTAAATGTACAGTGTGTAAAGAATCATTCACTCAAAAAAACATCCTCTTGGTTCACTATAATTCTGTCTCACACTTACACAAAGTTAAGCGCTCAGCGCAGGACTCGTTAACAACCTTACCAGACTCTGTCAGCAGCAGCACTGACCACAAACCCTTTAAGTGTAGCATTTGTAATGTAGCTTACAGCCAGAGCTCCACCTTAGAAATTCACATGCGATCCGTCCTACATCAAACAAAAGCCCGTGCAGCCAAACATGATTTGTCTGGAACAAGCTCCAGCAGTGTTAATACTTTAATACGTAAAACAGCCTTGGATAATACAACGGCCAGTTCTACTACAGCACTAAATCCTACAAGTGACACAAACAATGTGAGTTGCACTTCCTCAAGTATTGATCAGCCTTATTTGAAAAACCAACCGAGCACTGAAGTCAGTGTTGTATCATCAAGCCAAACCAGTCATTCTTCACATTCTGAAGAGAGTAAGAAGAAACAAATGTTAGACTCCATGGTTTTGACAACAAAAGCACATCAGCATAAACTTTTACAACAGCAGCAATTACAGCAGCAGCAGTTAGCACAGGCTCAAGCTCAAATCCAACAGGAGCTCCAAAAGAAGGCTGCCATTCTTCAGTCTCACTTGTTTAACCCAGCACTTCTTCACCACTTTCCCATCTCAGCAGATGCTCTCATTCCACTGCAGCAGCAACAGCAGATGCTTCTTCCTTTTCTGCTCCCAGGAGGAGAATTCCAAATTAGCCCTGAGCTGAGCATAAAGGGCTCAGGAATAAACCTAAATGCAACAAAGCCCAAAACACCGGAAAATTGTCCTGAGCCTTCCCAGCAGAGTAGCTCTAGTTTATCGTGTAAACAGTCTCCAAAAACAGATACCGTCTGTACTTCTCACCAGTCTGTGTCGCCAGCATCTGAGGAGAATGCCTCTGTTCTTCAGAAAGCTGATGAAAGTTTGTTGACTTCCAATACTCAGCATGACAAACGTGCTGATGGACCAAATAATTGTAAAGAAATGAGACAGGTGTCTAAAACACCCTTTAACGATGAATTAGAAACATTCAATGAGCAAGATGATGTTGAGGAGGAGGGTACAGAAAACAGAAAAAAATTTACCGAGTTAATTCCACCAAGAGTTGCACATGATGCTCCTGGAAATGTTTCGAAAGCTTTGTTAGAGAATATAGGATTTGAGTTAGTCGTGCATTTTAATGAAAATAAACAACAGTATGAGAAAGAGCAGACTGATGTTGTACCCAGTGAAGACACAAAGGCCAACATGAAACCAACACAGAATATAGAAACATCTGGAAAGCTAGAATGTGAATCCTGTGGAAAGCTTTTCTCAAATGCATTAATACTTAAAAGCCATAAAGAGCATATCCATCAGTCCATTTTCCCAATACAGTCATTAGAAAAGTTTGCCAAAGACTACAGGGAGCAATATGACAAGCTTTTTCCTTTTAAGCCAGAAACTCCTGCAGCTTCTCCCTCACTGGCAACCCCAGCATCGCCTCCACCTCCTCTAACTGAGCAAACTCAGCAGAAACCAGTGGCATCCATTTCTACATCTACAGCCACAGTCACTTCGCCTACTGTCTCCACTTCCCAGGTCCCCCTAGCATCAATTCCCTTGCCTCTTGACTTGCCACTTTTCCCACCTCTCATGATGCATCCAATGCCATTGCCTCCTCAGCTGTCTGTACATTTGCCAGCTGTTGAGGCTGCTCTTACTCCTGATTTAACCCAGCTTTATCATCAGCAATTAAACCCTGCTTTAATGCAGCAGCAGGGTAAAAGACCTCGAACCAGGATCACAGATGACCAACTAAGAATTTTACGGCAGTATTTTGACATTAATAATTCCCCAAATGATGATCAGATTCAAGAAATGGCCAACAAATCTGGCCTGCCGAATAAAGTTATCAAACACTGGTTTAGAAACACACTGTTTAAGGAGCGTCAACGCAACAAGGATTCTCCATACAACTTTAATAACCCACCCATAACAACACTGGAGGAATTCAAGGTTGACTCTAGACCATCCTCACCTGAACCTCCTAAGCACGAGTTTTCTGGAGGTAAAAGATCATCAAGGACCAGGTTTACCGATTACCAACTTAGGGTTCTCCAAGATTTCTTCGATGCAAATGCTTATCCCAAAGATGATGAATTTGAGCAACTTTCAACCCTTCTTAATCTTGCAACTCGTGTCATTGTGGTGTGGTTTCAGAATGCCCGTCAGAAAGCTAAAAAGAACTACGAGACTCAAGCTGATGGAGGAAAAGAGTCAGAAGACAGAGAGGGTTCTAATGACCATTATATTTGTACCCCTAGTGGTACCTATGAGTGTAAGAAATGCAACATGATATTTCAACGCATTTTTGATCTTCTTAGTCACCAAAAGAAGGTGTGCTATAAAGATGAGGATGAAGGAGATTGCAGCAGTCAGAATGAGTTTTTGATGGATGCAAAATCTCAAAGTGCTCTTGACTTCTCATGTCCCAGTCCAACAATCACCAGTTATTCTAATGATACTGACATTGATATAAACACAAAGGAGATGACTCAAATTAAAGAGAAGTTAAGCCAGGACGTTATTTCTGACTCTCTTCCTGAGGATGGAAAACAAATGATAGAAACATCCCATGGTCCACAGGAGGATGATTCAAGTAAGTTGAAGGATCCTAATAAAGTTAAGCAACAGAAAAGTACTAAAACACCCTCCCCTCTTCATCTGCAACAGCAGTCTAATCCACCTATGCCGCAGACGAGCCAGTCTGAACCACAAAGTCCGCAAATGACTGTAATAAGTACACCTTCTCAGCAACAGCATACAAGTTCATCACAGCAGATGATTCCATACCACTGTATTCAGTGCAAATTAAGTTTCCCCTCTTTTGAGCATTGGCAAGAACATCAGCAAATGCACTTCCTTGTGGCGCAAAATCAATTTGTTCATTCACAGTTTTTAGATCGTCCCATGGATATTCCTCTTATGCTTTTTGATTCAGCCAATCCTCTGGTGGCTAGACAAGTAATTTCAGGAGCTTTTCCACAGATTCCAGTTAATTCACCTACAATTGCTATCCCTGACTCAACCATAAACTCATTGAAAAGGAAGCTTGAACAGAAATCTGACACCACTACAGTAGAAAATGACTGGGAAAACAGTAATGATGACTCTCAGCGGGACAAGCGCATGAGAACCACTATCACCCCAGAACAGCTGGAAATACTTTATCAGAAATACCTCCTGGATTCCAATCCCACACGGCAAATGCTTGACAATATTTCCCAGGAGGTGGGTCTTAAGAAACGAGTCGTTCAAGTATGGTTCCAGAATACTCGCGCTCGGGAGCGAAAAGGCCAGTTTCGTGCTATGGGTCCAATTCAGGCCCATCGACGGTGTCCGTTCTGTCGAGCACTCTTTAAGGCCCAAACTGCACTTGATGCCCATATACGCTCGCGTCATTGGCATGAAGCAAAGAATGCGGGATACAGTGTGGAAGCATCAGGTATAACTCATGATCTGGAGACATCCCAAACGAAAATGGATTTGTTAAACATTTCCAATTGTTCACAGCTGGAAATCTCTGAAGAGAGTTTTAATGGCCTGGTTTCTCCATCCTGTAAAAATACAGATCTGCTATCAAAGCAGCAACAATCGTGTTTGATATTAAAAAGTGATAGCATGGATAATGTTGAAGGTTCAGGGTCATTTGACTGTAGTAAGCAAGATAACCTTAAGGACACTTTGATGGGCACAGTTGCTATTAGAACCGCAGCTAATGATGAAACTGACTTTGAGGAAAAGCACAACAGCACGGATCACTTAGCTAGTATTTCTGACAGAGAGGCTTCTTTAGAAAATGAAGACAAGATGTCCCCCGGGCTGGTAAGTCCGGCAATGAGTTTCAATGCTAAGGATTATGATAATGATTTGATCTTGGATTACAGTGAAACCTCAAGTTTGGCTGATCCTGCCTCTCCCTGTCCTGGAGGATCCAACAGTCAAAACCTAGATGCTGATAGACTTGGTCAGAAACGGTACCGCACTCAACTAAGCAACCTGCAAGTTAAAGTTCTGAAAGCATGCTTTAGTGATTACAAAACCCCCACTATGTTGGAGTGTGAAGCTTTGGGAAATGACATTGGGCTTCCTAAGAGGGTCGTTCAGGTGTGGTTCCAAAATGCACGTGCCAAGGAAAAGAAAGCCAAGCTTAGCTTAGCCAAGCAGTTTGGTACTGAAAGCACATGCACTGACAGAGCCAAGACAGAATGTACTCTCTGCTGTGTGAAGTACAGCACAGGTCTCTCTGTTCGAGACCATGTCTTCTCCCAGCAACACCTTGAAAAAGTCAAAGAGGCTCTTGGGGGACAATTGGACAGAGAAAGGGAATATGTAGAAGTTTGTCCAGTAATGAGTCAAGAAGAGACAGATAATCTGAACAGGGCAAGTGAGTCCCTGACAGTAGTGAAAACTCGACCTTCAGATGGTTCTGGGAACTTCAGCAGTCTTGCCTCTCAGTGTTTAAATATGACCATGGCTGGTTTACAAGGGGTTGGAAGCAAATCTGTGGCAAACATGTCTTCAACCAAGTCAGGTGTGTAATTTCAAATATTTCCAGAATAAGAGTTGTTAGGGAAATAAAAGTAACTTTTAGTTTTATTACTAGTTTAGTGATTGTTTTGTTTGTCCCATGGACATGCAATCTAATGCCGAGTGTGTGAGCAGGACTAATTTTGTTTATTTACTAAATTTTCTTCAGAATTAATAGTTTCTATCCATCTATTTATCCAATAATAATAATTATATATATACACACATTTATTTATTTATTTAATAATGTGCTATTTCTGTCATTATACATAGATCCCAGTGATGCCTCATCTAATGGACTGATCAGCAGCAGACCTAGTACAGCTTCTTTGTCAACCACAACTGACAACACTGTCTCGACTCCAAAGCATACACTTTCTGACCCCAAACTCCAACTTTCCAAAGAGAACATGTGTGAAAAGAGCATGAATCCCTCCAAAAATGTTGAGTTAAGCTCAGCTAGAAGTGCTACAGATTCAAACACCTGCATCACTAAAGAAAAACAAGACTCCTTGGGAGCAGTTACATCTGCACTAAAACCTGGAAAGGCATATTCCCTTGAAACAGCCCAGTTACAAGCTCTCCAAGCAGCAGGGACCACAGATCCCACTTCCTTGCTATCTAATCCCCTCCTGCCCTGTCTCATGTCAGGATTCCCTCAAATCTTTCCTCCACAGATCCCAGCTGCCCTTACCGGAAGCTTTCTACAGCCTATGTTTGGTTTGGAAGGTATGTTTCAGTATGGCTCAGTCTTACCACAGGCTCTGATGGGTATGTCCCCAAGCTCTGTTCTCCAACAGTATCAACACAATTTGCAAGGTGCACTGATGCATCATAGGCTGCAACTTCAACAGAAACAACGTCTACAACAGCAACCACAGAAATCTAAATTTAGTCAAGTATCTGCTTCAACATTCGCTCAGGACATTGCTCATAACAAAGGGCTTGTCTTGAATCTGTCCAAATCTGAAGAGAGACAAGGCACTTCAGATGGAAGTTCATCTTCCCTGCCTGGCTCCAAATCATTAAACAATAGCTTCCTTTTGGGGCAGGGCATTGTCTCTAAAGGAACATGTAAAGAGAGAGGCAAGGATATTCGTCTGTATGACTGCCTTGCCTGCGAGATCTCTATCATGGGGAATGAAGAGCTTATTCAGCACCTGGAGAACCCTCAGCACAAAGAAAGAGCAGCAGAGCACCTAAATGCCAAAGAGCATGCTTCTTGCCTCTTACCTCATGTTAGTTCTTCATCTACCTCACAGCCAAATCCACCCAAACAGATGTCCCATTCAATATCCCAGTCCACGGAATCTGCTCCAGAGAGTCCCTCTGATAACTCATGTTTCTCCAAACCAACAGATTGCTCATAAAGCCTTTCAGTTGGTTCAGCATTTCCAACTTTCATCGACCTCTACAGCTTTATCTGGGCTGCACAATCTTGTTGTGCGCCAGCTTTATTTCTTTACAGGTTTTCTTGCCCTTAACTGTTACCTCATGCCTAAATGGCCATATGAATTTAAAACCAACAGACTCCTCACATGGGAGGTACAACAACGATGGGTCAGCAGAGGAGTCCAAAGGTCCCAAACAGTAAGCGGGAAATAAAGCCTGGATGCTGACTGTTGAAGATGTAGCTGTAATGTGACTGCCTAGCTGCAGACTCCATTGTATTATTACAAAATACAAGGACTAAAAGAGGAACCCAATGGTGATAGAAAGCACTGGTGTTCTAAAGAGAAAACATGAACATAGTGGTAGTTTTAAAGACATTTTAAATGGATTACGTTCTGTGGGATACACCTTGCATTTCCAATGCTTGTAACCAAAAAACTGTCAATAGAATGTTTTCTCTTGTCAATATGCTGGTCAGTTTAAACTTGAGTATATGTATACACTGTTTGGAACTAAGGTGTGCACAGCAAAGGACTGGACTTAAACCTAAGATGGTTTTATTATTACCTAATAACTAACTAACCAAAAGTCTGTTTCTTATGTTTTGAGTACACTCACATAAAATGTAATACTGGCTTACCAAACTAATGTATTTTAATGTTGTCTACTCTCAGGTCAACATGTATTTTTTTTCTGCTACTGAACATAGATGTTCTAAAACATTATGATGCATACCAAGAGAATAGAGAAAACCCTGAAAAATTATGATTGGGAGTTTTGAAAACTGTTTTGATTTCTTAATTCTTGCTATTTTAAGAAAAAAATGCAGACGTTAATATTGGAAGAAAAAACTATGGGGGGAAACATTGTGTTAAATAGAAACATGTATTGATATTTTGATGTTAAGTAGATTGTCAAATTCAATGACTTGAGTGTGTGGTAGGTTTTTTTAATGACTTGTATATTTAATTTTTTTTAAACTTCCCAGTCAAAGACACTTGAGGTTCTTTCAGCTGTGCCAATGTCAAATTGTACATTTTATCCCTAGTTACCGGACAAACTCCCCTCCTGCACTGAGCCAAGTTAAATACCATATCTTCAAATTATTTTTTGAGGCAAATATAAGAAACGTATTTTTACTTTCAAATGTTGATTTGTGCACTTAAAAACTTTTTTTTAATCTTTATATAATTGTGTTGTTGTTGCTGTTGTTTTTCTTGTGAGTGTTTCTAACTCTCTGCTTTTTTTTTGTTCCTGAATGTTTCTGCACTTGCCATATATGGTGACAACAACAATAATGTTACTGAATTCAATAATTCACAGTATTGCTTTAAAGGAAATCCAAAGATTTAAGTACCATTGGTGCATACAAAGGATGGGGAAAACTCTATATTTGAGAAAATATTACTGTTTTTAAGGAATGGAAACCTTTTTAGATGTTGGAGCCAGCTAGAAATATACTCTTTAAACTTAGAACATTTGTGACCTCGTATATAAAACAAACAGAAAACCAAAAACCACGATGCCTCTCTGTTGAGGGTATGGGACAGCACCGTAGTTTAGCCATTGCAGTTTGTAATATAGATGGAGATAGTTTAGTTGAACTTCTCCTTGAAGTTTGTCTCTTTTGTCTGTTTTTTGGGGGGGTTGGTTTGTTTCGGGATTAAATGTACCAGGTTTTATTCTTGAGGAAACAGTGTGCTGCTAATGTAGTTTTGTATTGACACTAAGATGCATGCCTGATTTTGCTCTTTGCTGAAGCTTTAATGACTACAGACAGTAGCCAGCACCCCTGTCCTCTTGTCGCTGCAGCTCCACCCACACACTCCAAGACTACTGTGAAGACTGTGAACGAATATCCATAACCACGTTCCCTTTTCCTCTTGAAACAACCAATGTTAAACCTGAACCAACCAATGTTGAAAACCAATGATCTTATATTTATACAAAGTTTGCATTCCAAATATCACATTGTTTCGGAAGATTGTTTTTCCTGTATTTGTTGATTGGGGGACTGTATCGTGTACGCTCATGTCCAGGTCTGAACTTGATGTGAAAGA
>JANDJT010128829.1:0-10338 GCA_024331685.1 Stegophilus panzeri
GTCTCGGAGGTCTACAGACAATTCCTTGGACTTCATGGCTTGGTTTGTGCTCTGACATGCATTGTTAACTGTGGGACTTTATATAGACAGGTGTGTGCCTTTCCAAATCATGTCCAATCAACTGAATTTACCATAGGTGGACTCCAATCAAGTTGTAGAAACATCTCAAAGATGATCAGTGGAAACAGGATACACCTGAGCTCAATTTTGAGTGTCATGGCAAAGGCTGTGTATACTTATGTACATGTGCTTTATTTGTTTTTTATTTTTAATAAATTTGCAGATTTCAAACAAACTTCTTTCATGTTGTCATTTTGGGTTATTGTTTGTAGAATTTTGAGGAAAATAATGAATTTAATCCATTTTGGAATACGGCTGTAACATAACAAAATGAGGGAAAAGTGAAGCGCTGTGAATACTTTCTGGATGCACTGTAATTGTTTTTCAATTCCCCGTAGGGCTAATATGGTATAATTCATGAATCGCTTTTGGTTGTACCATATGTAATTAATCCATTCTGCATTTCTTTTCATCTGTACCCATGGGAGGAATGCAATCAGGTTGTCAATAGATGCTTCTCCCATAGTCCTGTATTCTTGGGGAATACCTACTGGGACTCCTGCTCAATTCACATATACCCCTTTCCCTTCAGGGCTAAAACGTCTTTTTCTTCTTGGCGCCACTGGTTCTTTTATTCTTGGCGCCACTGGTTCTTTCTCTATACCTAGTGGGAGTATCCTGAGGGACCCTATCAAAATTTCTTGGGCACAAATTCCTCCCCAACGTGGTGGAAGAGTCTGTCGTAGGACCGTTCCCTAGCAACAATACCAGAATATATCAGCTATTGGCAGTGTCCCCCCTTCGACCAGATTCAAAATTCTCCAAATGATCTTCATTTGTTTTCCATTTCCATCTATTCTTGTTACATGCAAGTACTCCTCAGCATTCCATATTTCTTCACAGTTCATCACTTTTTCCTAACATTTGGTCTCCATATCCCTCATAGCAGTATGGATAACATAAACCGGGTGCTATTTGTACATTACCTGGTGGCTTGGGGACTACTGGTCATGTCAATATATGAGCCACACTTTGGCAGCTAGCTCTGTAGATATGCTCCCTTAGTATTGTTCCGCTTCGGTCATGGGGAGGTCCAGGCGTTCCTCCTGCCCAGACAGTTTCCGGTTTACCAATTGTCTGCTGGTTGTGTATCCCTCCCAGGGTTGGATCGAAATAACGGTTCAGGCATAACAGAACACATGCTTGATATAAACACGGTGCTAGTGGCTTACACATGTGCACTTCACAAGTGGCTAGATTCCGTGGGATCAGAATGACCTTATCTGTCTGCCTCTTCTTGGCTTTATCTGTTTTTACAGTTTCTCTGGCTGTGAATGTCAACCCTTGCTGAAACAAATTATCCGCACCTTAGTTGATCTCTTCAATCTCTTCTATTTTTGTTTTCCCTACTGAGTGCTGCATTCTGTTCTTTCCCTTTCTTACTTTGGTTACATTTGCAAATCCTTCCTTATGCCTTCTTATTGTTTTATTTATCACTTGGGTAGAGTTTGTTTGCATTTTGTTTTTTCCTAACGATTTTACTGCAACTTCGACTGTTAATCCAATTGTTACTACGGTTGTAGCTACTATTGCTAGGGTTGCTAAGGTTATAAGTACCGTATTCATTGCTGAGTTTTATCTTTTGGTTTTATGTCGACTTCCTTTTTTATGCTCCCTGTTTATTTGCTATCTGAGCTGCTTCTATTCCCAGCCTCTCATAGCCTTATTCTTGCTCTGGTTCTAGTGGCTGGTCCACCTCTTATATCTTCCTGTTCAGCAGTTTCCACTCCTTGATCTATGATGTTCCACCTTGTGAGCATTCGTTGAAATTCCTCCATATTAATAGTCGAGAGTTCCCCTTGCTCTTGTGGCACTGGTTCGATTGCTATTTGTTGAACTTCCGGTGCTGGGGGAAGCAGCGCAATTTTGTGTCTTATTTCAACCAATGTTTGCTCTATTCCTGGTTCCCACTGTTCCTCCAGATCTTGAGGGCTTGTTGTGTTTCTTCTTGATTCTGCCTTGACCTGTCGTGCCCTGCATCCTTGTCTGAGGATGCCTCGGGTGTTTCGCTTGGTCGTTCTGGCTCTGGTTCAGAAGTTTATTCTGCTGTCGACCTGGGTTGCTCCTTGAGCTGTTCCTCTGGTAGTTCTCTAGTTGGGTCTCCTCTGATGGTCATTCTGCCACTGCTGGTTCTTCTTGTGGTTGTTGCAGTCTTTCTGGAAGTGGATTTGGGGCATTTGGGTCTCGTGCCCGTGTGCAGTGATTGAGGTGGTACCATCCATTTTTCCCTATTACTTTTACTGCTGTTGGTGTGGCCAATATCACCTGACGTGGCCCTGTTCTTCTCACATCGTTCCACTTTCTTTTGAACACCCTGATGTACAGCCAATCTCCTGGTCCCACCTTCTGCAGATCATTGTTAGGTTCAATAGTCTTCGCTTCTGTGGCCCCTTTTGCCTGTTGGAACAAAGTTCTGTGTATGTGGTTTAGATGTTTTCCATAGCTTGCAAGGTCTCCCTCCAGCTGTTCAAGTGAGGGCCCTTTGTAGGGTCCTCTCAAGTATGTCACCGGCATTGGTCAACCTGTAAGCATTTCATGTGGGGTTAGATGTGTGATGCGTTTAGTTTGCATGTGCATGCTCATTAAGGCTAACGGCAATGCTTGCATCCAATTCAATCTGGTTTCTGTGCAGATTTTAGCCAATTTTGATATCAGTGTCCTGTTCGCTCTTTACACTATTACTTGTAATTGCGGGTGATATACACATCCAAACCTATGCTTTATCCACAGGGCCTGTGATACTTTCTGGGTTACTCTGTTGACAAAGTGTGCACTGTTGTTTGAACTAATTTTGTCTGAAATTCCAAATAGAGGTTTGACTTCTCTGCACAGGAACTTTACTACTGTATCTGCCTCAGCATGTGCTGCTGGGTGTGCTTCCACCCATCTACTGAATCTGTCTACTACCACCAAGATGTACTTTTTTCTTTCTTTCCTCTCTGTCATGTCCACAAAGTCGATTATCAGGTGTCGAAATGGTCCATCTGGCTGTGGGATGTGTCCTATCGGAGCTGTGAAATTTTTTCCTAATGTTGTGTTGTGCACATATTTCTCAACTTGTTAATGGGTGGTCAATCATGAGGCCCAGAAATGGAGTCCACCAGGCTCTTTTGAGGCTTTTTACCACTTCCCCCCTTGATCAATGGTCCGAACCATGTGCAGTCCTAATCAAGGTGGGTAGCAAGGACAGGGGAGCTACAAAATGTCCATTTGGCCCTCGCCAGAGTCCAGTTCTACTATGTTTCCCTGCTCCCATTTCTTTCCAGCATGTGATTTCATGGAGTGAGGCTGCATTTTGCGTTTCCGCCAAAGATGCTAAGTTCGACTCTGGTGGAAGCGTGTCTTCTGGTACCAAGATGGCCATAATGTCAGTACACTGCAGCGCTGCCTGTTTGGCAGCTTCATCTGCTGCCACATTGCCTCTAGTGACAAATGAGCCATCTGATTTGTACGCAGCACATTTAATAATAGCCAATTTGGATGGTAATGTTATAGCATGCAACAGCTCAGAAATGGCTTGACCATGAGTTACAGGTGAGCCGTCTGCTCTATGAAAGCCATGTTGTGCCCAAATTGGGCCTTATAAATAGCATACTCCATACGCATATGCTGAATCAGTATAAATTGTACAGGATTTCCCATTTGCTAATTTACAGACCGCTGTTAAAGCCTTAAACTCTGCCAATTTGGCAGAGCAGGGTTGACTGTCAGATATGGCTTGAACAATATCAAACGAAGAATGGTCGGGGTTGCGAGCCACGATCGCATATCCTGCTACATTCTCATCTGCTCCCCTAAAACATGCCCCATCTACAAAAAAATGTCAGAGAGGAATGTGGCAAAGGCTGATTTTTGAGGTCTTGTCGTGCCTTCAAGTGCTTGTTAGAGACTACACGACAGTCATGTGCCTCACCCTCTAATGGAGTTACCATTCTATCTGCTGGATTTACTCTCTGGCACCTTTGAATTGTTAACTCTGGTGCAGAGTATTACATCATATCCTGTCTTAAGTGCATGAGTAATTACAAATGCTGGGCTCGTCAGAAGCATGTGTAGAGCATGGGTGGTGTATAAAGTAGTTGGGTGGCCCATAGTAATTGAGGAAGATTTTGATAAGCAAAGGCTGCTGCTGCTAATCCACGGTAACATGGCGGCATACCCTGTTCCACATTATCAAGGGCTGTGCTAAAGTAGGCAATGGGCTGTTTACCTGGATCTTGCTGCTGGGTTAGCATGGTACTGGCAAATCCAATCCAAGTTTTTCAGACACATACAAATGGAACAGCTTGCTATAATCTGGCTCAGAACAGAGACCGCTTTTTAACATTTCAAATACTGCTAACGCTTCTGGTGTCGAAACAAGGGACGCATTTTCTTTCCTCTGGTCTGCCGCTCGTATCAAACCCAGTAAAGGGGCCGTTTTTAGTGCGAAGTCACAGATCCACTGTCTACTATAGCCTACCATCCCCACAAATGAAAGCATTTGTCTTACCATTTGAGGTTTTGGGGCGGTTCTTATGGCCTCCAAATGGGCTGGGGCAGGAGATCTATTCGTTCCATGCAACATCCTACCCAAGTACTTTAGTTCTTCTTTACAAAACTGCAATTTGTCCCTGCTGATTTTATGACCATTTTCTGCAAGCATTGTAAGAACTTAAAAACAAGTCCGCTCTACATTGCTTTTTGGTTGGACTACAAATCAACAGATCATCCATGTACTGAATCAAGGTACTTGTGATGTTAATTGAAGCCAAGTCTTCTGCTAACACGCGATGCAATATAGATGGACTTTCACAGTACCCTTGAGGGAGGCGCACATACATGTATTGTTGTTCCTCATAGGTAAATGCAAACAAATGTCTAGAATCTGGGTGTAACAGTATACTAAAGAAAGCTGAACAGAAGTCTATTAATGTGTACCACTTAGTATCCTCAGGAATGTTCGACAAGAGGGTGTGAGGGTCTGGTACTATGGGTGTCTCTGTTTGTACAATTCTGTTAACTGCACGTAAATCATGTACAAGTCTCCATTTTTCAGAGATGGGCTTCCTGACAGGAAATATGGGTATATTACATTGGCTTCTGGTTGGGATCAGGACCCCTGCTTCTGCATTGTAGGCCTGATTCCTTCCAGAGTCTTTGTAGTCAATGGATATTGTTTCTGGTAGGGTAACCTGACATTAGGTTTAACCTCTATTTTTACCTGTCCTGCTGATTTGACTAACCCTACATCTGTCTGGTATTTTGTCAATAAGGTGTCAGGCACACTCTTCAACACAGTTTCCTCTTTTTCATTATCAGCTTCTGTTGTGAGAACTGGTGTATGTAGTGACAATGGCATGTGCCTCTCTACCCATGTGTGTATAGCTATCATGCTATCTACACCCTTTTGTGAGATTCTTATGTACTTGTTGTCTGGTGAAGTGTGTAAATATGGATTGTTAGTGGGCTTCCACTTCCTAACCTCTGCTGCCTCCTTAACCATAGGCCCTAAGTCTTTAGACTCAAACCCTTTTGCTACCATGAGAGAGATGTGAAGGGCTGCTTCTGGAATGTGGTGCCAATCTTTTAGATCACCTTTCAAGAGTACCATGGCAGCCACTCCTTGTGGTCCTATTACAATGTCTGTTGTTATCACCTCAAATTGTCTTTGTTCCATAGTCTCATTCCACATCTGCCCATACTCTTCATTTTTACTGCCTTGATCAAAGTACATTGCACAGTGTAGGGGACTTCTTGTTTCGCTGCAGTCTGGTCGCACTGCTTGTATCCACACGTTCCATTTTAGATAGGTCTGTCTCAGTTCAGATGAGTCTGGATCAGCATACTGAAGCCAGTACACTGTATCATGTCTTTTTTGTCTGTTTGCTTCTGTCAGTAGGTGCTGTCCTACTGAGGTTTCATCTGGAAAGGTTACCCACAGTCCTGTAGGACTGCAATGTATTTTTGCTACTAGTTTGCACAGTAGATCTCTGCCGAGTATGTTCACTGGGGACTTTGGTGAGTATAGAAGTGGTGCCACTGTTGTGGTGTCTTCAACTGTTAATGTCTGGGGCTCCGTGAATCTCAATACTTGTGTTGTTCCCGTGGTTTTTATTGTTAGTGGTTTTTATTGAGTTGCGAGAAAGGGGGAGTCCGGAGCCTTCCTCGCCAATACATGAGAATATGGCACCTGTGTCTATCATAAACGGGGCTGGTTTCGTGCCATTCATAGACACCATGACTGTTGGTTCTTGTCTTGGATGCAGTGTGGTGACGTTCTGCATGTGGTCCCCCTCCAGCTTCTCTGGGCATCTTCAACTCCAGTTGGCTGGTTCTTGCCATTGGTTCAGGCATGGGGGTCCTCCTTGCTGGTCTCTATAACCCAGCTGCCCTGGTTGTTCCTCCCATGGGCAAACCTGGCAATTCCTTTTGGTGTGTCCTTTCTCTCCACATCCCCAGCATTCCAGTGGCTGTGACCTGGGGGCATTAACTTCTGTCTGGGGGCCTGCTGCTTGCCTCTGCCATTGCTGTGGGGCCTGGGGCCACTTCTGCCATCTTCCTGGGCCCTGCCTTTGTCCTTGTCCTCTCCTAGGCTGACCTTGGGGTGGTCCTTGCTGATTACCGAGGTGGACATGTATCGGCGGCATTGGTACTGGTGCTGGACTGGGCTGCTGCATGTACATCTGCGGCTGAACTGCATATTGTGCTGGGGCCTGTGGAGGTGGTGCATAGGTCTGTGCTGCTTGAGGCTGGTTGGGCACGGCGGTTACCATTACTGCTGCTTCCATTATTGGGGCTTGCATAGAGACCTGCATTTTTCCAGCCTTTTCTTTTTCTTTCTTAGCCTTGCTAAGTTCTCCAAGCTGCATTCTATACAATTGGGTAACCAGCACTTCAGTAGCATCTTTGGCTTCTTTCTTCTTCTTCCTGTGTTGTTCTATGTGGTGTGCAAGATTGGTCTGGAACATTTCCCAGGGCAAGGTGTTAAGTCTGACCAGTCCAGTGCTTCTTGTACAGCTGCAGGCATGCACCTTTTTAGCATCATCTTGAATAAGCTTTGATTTGTTTCATTCAGGTTCCACCCTGTTCCTATCTCCTCTTGTTATCTGTTCTGGACGTCTTGAATGAAATTTACCACATTCTCTTCTTCTCCCAGTGTCATAGCCTCCAGCTTTCCTGGGTCCATATTGGTCCATATTGGTCTCTCTGTGTCGATCACATTCCTCAGTCCTGCCTCTGCCAGTATCTCATTGGCTTTGCTCTTTCCTACCACCTGTGCCAATATGGCCTTAATGGCTCCTACTGCCAGTAGGTGGCCTGTTGTTTTTTCTTCAAACTTGGTTATCCATTTCTGTCCTCCTTGACATATATCTGGGAGTTGACTTGCCAGTCCTGTCATGTCCATGAATGACCATGGCACATAGTGCACTTCTCCTCCTTTGACCATCAGGGGGCACTGGTTAACCTCTGAATCTTCCTTCACTGCCAGAAACAGTTCCTTGATTTCTCTTCATACTTCTGAAGTTGTTTGACTATCCTTCTGGATCTTGTCTGTCATGTGTGTCCATTCACCTGATTTCTGAGCATCATCCGCTCTAATCTTTCAGTGTCCTGTGTAACTTCTTCCTCTCCTTGTTGCGTTCTCTCGCTCATCTCTGCAGAACTTCTCTCCACTAGTTTTTCCGTTGACTTTATCGTTTCTTCTGATTGTTGTATGTGCTGGTTTACCTGGGTGTGGGTTTGTTCTAGCCTCTCCATCAGCATTTGGTCTGTTCTTCTTTCTGCCTGTAATTCGGATTCTATGTACAACATTCTGTTTACCTTTCTTGCCACTGGACTGTTCACCTCCCTTAGGTCACTGTCGCCAGGCACCAGTGGGTTCTGGGTGACTCCTGCCAGCCACTTGTCCATTTGTTGTGCATCTTCAAGACAGTGTTTTTTTGTGAGACTGTTTTATGCCTTTCTGTTCCCTGGCTGCATGAAGAGTCCTTCCAGCGAGTTAAATGCTGCATTGCCAGCTGAATATCCCCTTCACATTTCCCTTGTTGCTGGGGAAGATGGTATGCTGGTGGGTACCCCGATCTTCCTCAGGTAGCTGTTGCTTCCCTCCTTTAGTTCACTCAATTCGAGTCCTCTCCTTGTACTTCAAGGGGCCCTTGAACTCTCTGCAGCACTGCTCCGACCACTTACTGATTCTCCCTCACTGCCTTCTTCCCCCTCAATGCCTTTATTCTCCCTGCTATTTTTCCTTCTATCTGCACTTCTCCCTCCATTTCCGTCCACTCTTCATCTCTTTGGATTACCGGCATCTGTGTTATATCAAGGTACAACCTTTCCCTTTCCCTATGATGCCTAACATAAGGTGGGGGCCTTTCCTCCTCATAGCCTTCTCTCTCCTGCTTTCTTTTACCTTTCTTCTCATCTCATGCTACTTTCTTTACTGCTTCTTCTTTCTTCATCATCTCTTCTACTTCGTCTTCAAACCAGCTAAGCACCTCTAGCTTCTTTACTCTCTTTCCCCTAGTCGTATCATCATTTTTCCCTACTTTCCAATGTCTCATCATTTCCCTCACTTCTTGACACAGTTTTTCTGCAAATGTCCCATCCTTTGGCCACTGCAACACTCCCTGAGTCCTGTCATGCCATTTTATCATACACTTTCTGATGTACTTTTCATCATCTTTATGTTTAGCCACTACTACTTCTGATGGCGTTGGCTGGCCAGACCTTTTTAATTTGCCCATGACACACCCTTGTTGAGCCCTAGGGGCACTACTCCTTTCTCTTGGGTTTTGATTATGTCTTGACCACACTAAATGGACGTTTATCTGTTTCGCTGTCACTGCTGTCCTTAATGGGTTCTTTCTCCCATACCTTTCAGCAAGCAAATAAATTTTATCTATCAGTATAGATACAGTAGCTCCCCTTTCCCACTCTACCTTCCTGAGGTCTACTGTAACTATTGCAGTTAGCCCTGAGCAATAGTTATACTAGTCTCAGCAAGTATATCCTGTTGTGCCATTCATACTTGGGTGTTTTGTTGTGTTCCTAGTTTTCTCACAGCCTGGAAGACACAGAATACACGACCACCAGAGAGTACAAATCACAGCCAAGGCGTAAATTATCCCCACGGTGTACAGAAATCTTTTCTCTGCCTGTCTCCTGGCTTCGGTGTCTCCCCGCTGCTTTATCATTTAGTCCTGTGTCTGAAAAGTAAATAACACAGAATTAGTTGATCATTTACCCTGTTGCATACTATGATAGGAACCTACCCTAATGCAGCATCCTTTAACATAATGCAGAGAGAACAGCAATTCTGAGCAATTAGACAGATGCTCCTTTGCTCCTATCCAACTTAAAACTGCACTTATCAGTGCTTCCCCAAAGTATCTTGTGCACACTACAGTACAATCAACATCTGATGGGATCAAGCTGAATCTAATTATGCCGTATCCTAGAGTGTATTTTTCTAACTTGACTAAGTCAAAACCCACATTGTTTTTTAGAAATTGCAATATTCTATTCTCACTTTCATACAACCAGCGACTATTCACCTCCGCATATTCTACGAAATGTTCTACCCTTACTTCAGTGTACCACGGTATTACTATAAATTGGTCAGCATCCCACTGTTCCCTTATAATACCCATGATTACTATTTTTCCAGGACAGAACTGTGCTTCTCTTATTCCTTGTTTAACCCTAGATTGCTTCTTATATACTTAATCAACAAGATGTAATGGTTCTGAGAGCTTAGCAATCTGTACCTTGTGACATGTAGCCCGTCTGCCCACTGTGTAGTTTCAGTTAGATCATAATCTGGGTTCTCTCGCAGAAGGTGAACTATTGGATGATTAGGGGCTACTCTGCATTGAAATTCTGATATGCTCCTTACACTGTTGTCTTCTACAATGCCTACATATCTTGGCACCAACAAAAGTAGTGTCATCTAGAAATCTTTCTTTTCAGCCTAACCCTTGTCCTCTGACATTTTCTTATTCTTATTTACCTTACTATGCTCAGTTTTTCACTACCTTATGATCTCCTAACTTCTCTATAGGTTGCCAAATGGGAGGACATTAAACACCCTTTTTCCTTAAGTCATCCTCAACATAAGCAATATCTATATACAGTATCTCACAAAAGTGAGTACACCCCACACATTTTTGTAAATATTTGATTATATTTTTTCATGTGACAACACTGAAGAAATGACACTTTGCTACAATGTAAAGT
>JANDJT010128930.1:0-10334 GCA_024331685.1 Stegophilus panzeri
ACAAAATATTGACACTTTGGGCCCAATTTGGACATTTTCACTTAGGGGTGTACTCACTTTTGTGAGATACTGTATATATATAAAATATAGCAATATTTTTAGTCTGAAGTTTTTATTTGTAACACAAAATTTGGCTTAAAAGAAATTCTGATTAATCGAGAAAATAATTGTCCGATTAACCGATGATGAAAATAATCGTTAGTCGCAGCCCTAGAGATGACATCATCGGGAATAGCCAATCGCACGACGCCTTGACTGGAGCGTGACCTCCACTCGCTACATCACACCATCAAGCCATGCCCCTTTTATTAAATATTTTGTTCAGTTTAGATGTAGAATTGACTGCTGAGGATTGAGATTGAGATTTGCACCATATATATATATATATAATAAACCAGTGCTTCGTTATCACCTCATCCTCATCACAGATCCCTGAAATCTGATTTGACGTCATTCATATAAACCTCATAGAACGTACCGAGGCCTTCACTTACAACGTTTACAGAAATTAAAGTAAAATCTAAGAGAAGTCATATATATATATATGAAGTTTCTGTTTGTTCCTGATATCAGAGCCGACTTCAGATCTCTAAGACGTTGGCGGAAAAGACTTTTGCAAAAGATTGTACTAATTCACACACACACACACACATTCCTGAAATGACTTTGAGGCTGCTGTAAATCCCACTGCAGCATTCAATCTCCTCGTTCCTCGACTCCCCTCACCCCCGAGTGTGTATCGCCAGTGGAGTTTTCCACCAGGGACACACTCGACCTTGGAAGCTGCAGCACTGTAGCTGAAGAGATTTCCATCGAGACCTACACTCCGTTTCCTTCACACTCTGTTCTCTGAGTCATTCAGCTCGCTAACGGGGTGAAGCAATAAAGCTCCATCGGCTGTCGGGAACAGATGGAGGGAGGACGTGGCGACGGAGGAAAACGATTACTTCGTGATTACACGCGTAAACTGTTTCAGCCAGCATGGAGCTGTGGGTTTATTTACGGTGAAGACTAAAGCAGTGATTGACATAATAACGACTTTAATTTGAGTTGTCGTTATTGTTATTGGACGTCGTCAGGTCAGAGTCAGCGACTTAAATTCGAAAGTTACATCTACAGTGTAGTATATTAACGCAGGGAAAGTTTCTCGTATTCAGAGTCGTGTTAAGTGGATTGAACCACGCAGAATATTTTTCTGCCAGTTTTTTGGTGCCAGGTAGCTTTCTATTCCTGACTATAAATCAAAAACATCAAAACTCACCATGTATAACAATGCTAACAAAAAAACTATTTTTTTATTGAAGCAAAAATAATAATAATTAGTTATCCAGCACCTATCACGCGTGTGAAATGGTGCCAGATCAGTTAACGTGTCACCGGTTTGTTTACCTGATTACTGAGGCATCTCTGATTGGTTGGGTTCGTTTTGGGATTCTGGGTAACGTAGTTCTGAAATGAAAAGTTGAACTCAGACGGACTTGTGATGTCTACAGGAGCGTGTACCTTCTCGTAGTTTTAAAAAATCGATCGCTAATGAACGGATCCTCGATGGAAAGAACGAGCAGCGGTTTTTTTTTTTTTACCTGCGTACTGGATTGGATCGTCACTGTTCAGCCCTGTTTGAAATGTATGAGTAATTATTTTCCTTTTTTTTTCCCTCTGCAGGCGCTCTGCCCATCGTCTACAGCACGCTACTGTGCTACCCGTTGCTGCGCGGCGCCGCCCTGCTGACCTACATCGGTCTGTCCAGTTACGCCATTTACTGCGCTGTGACGGCGCGGAGCAGCGTGCGCCGCTTGCGCTCGTTCGCCGGACAGGCACTCTTTCGCTTCTTCTTCCTGGGGCTGCGGTTGGTGGGCGTGGGCGGGGGAAGCCCCACGGCGGTACGCCACTTCCTCACCATGGAGGCACTGGCGGTGTCGGGCGGAGTCATCAACATCGCCCGCGTGCCCGAGCGCTTCCGCCCCGGTCTCTTTGACTACTGGTGCAATAGCCACCAGATCATGCACGTTCTGGTGGTCGGCTCCATCCTCTCGCTGCACTGGGGTGTCCTGGACGACCTGCTGTGGATCAACACCTACGACTGTCCGGCAGACTGATTGACCTCTGGTTGACCTCTGACCTCTGGGGCGGGGTTTTTCAAGGAATCAAACGACGGGACTCGATGATTTTGTTTTTGTTTTTAGAATTTGACATGCATCAGGTTTTCTTTAGACTCAGGGAGGGGTCACGAGCTCTGACCTTTGACCTCTTGACTCTTGTTTTTAATCCGGGGGTTTGTGGTTCATAGGATTCATTCGCAAACTTGGATCCCTGTGTAGAGCTCTGACCTTTGACCTCGGGGTGCAGATTATTGTTCATCCTCGCAGTTCGACATGCATTAAGCACTGAAAGGAAAGGGGGTTGGTGGGGGGGGTGCAGGGAGTATATATACACATATGTGTGTGTGTTGGGGGGTGGGGGGGGTTGTAACAACATTTGACCTCTGACCTCAGTTTTTGGCGATAGTTAAAAAAATGTTGGTGGGGTGGCGGGGGTGGGGTACGGGCACGCACTCGTATGTTAAAGACGTGACAGATTGTCACGTACGTTAAGCGGTTTAGGCGTGTACGTGTCCTCAAATGCAAGAAGGTACACCTGGAGTTCCCGGGAGACCACCGGATTGCGTACACACACTGAACCATGGCATTTATCACGTATATGTCTATTTTTACACCAGCCTTCAGAGCATTAACTTTAGGAACCCTGATGTTTTTTTGTTTTTGATGTATGGAAAATTCTGAGGTGCAGTGGAGCCGCTGAAAGGGGCGGCTCGGGGGAAAAAAACGTTTGCATCACACAATGCGCATTTGCATCGCACAACCACTCATCGCTCGCAGCAGCTGGCGGAAAGCATGGCTTCTGATAACGCCCGCTCTGCTCTGAGGCTACACACACGCTACACACAATGTAGTACAACAGTCCACACTTGAGTTTACGCATAAAGAAATATTTAAGTATACACGTCCACCTCTCACTCCTCCTTCCTCGTTATTTTATCATCACGTGTCTTCGTCCTTCATACGTTTCTTCTTCTTCCGTTTGATCCAGCGCAAAGGGAAGCTCTCACTCCTCCTTCGTTTGCTGTTCGATTTGTAAGGTTTAAGGTGCTTTTTTTTGTGATACGGAGGAAGGGAATGGAAGAGAAAGAAATACAGACTGTGTTTGCCAAACGAAAAACGCACAAAATTGAATCTTTTTTCGTTTTATAAGTGGCATTTTTATTTGCCATAAATTTTTTTATATATTATCAGAGCGTTCCTTTTTTCGCAGGGCGTCATACAGCACTTATTTAACCAGCATGTCGACACGTAGGCTTTCTATTGACCCGTGTTTATGCTAACTCTATATCGCTAACAGCAGCAGCACAGAAAAACTTCGATTTTATTCCTGTTGATTTTAATCACGTCAGCTCACGCTAGTTTATCGAATTGTCAACTGGCAAAATATTATCACTGGACTGAACCGAGTACTTGAATATTATACTGTTGCAGAACTGATTAACGTTTAAAAAAAACCCAAAAAACGTAGGCGCTTATCTTGAAGGATTTTATTGTAACTGGATTACATGCTTAGACGTTATTTAAGCTAGAAGTGTGTTTTATAGTTAGCGTCTTCACTGGGGTACTACTAGGAAAAACAATCCAACATAAACTCATAGCAAATATAACCATCTATAATTACGTTCTGTTCTTCCAGTCACTCCTAATAATAATAATAATAATAATAATAATAATAATCCGGACAATAATTTCGATATGTTTATTCTGTGTGTTCTATTAGCGTCACACTAACAGAAGCATTCATTTACGTACCAGCAAATTACCGTAAGTGCTAGAGTAAAGCGCCTACCGTAAATACACTAAAAAATGCTCATATCACAATTATTACAGGCGGATGCACAACTATACATCCTGTACTTATTAAATTAGGCTCAGCTCAACTCACCGTGTCGTATAATCCAGAAAACACGCTAATTAAAGATTACGTAACGATTAAGTCTGAACGGAAAACGATTTTGGTTCCATATGAATTCCCCCGATTAAAGACGTAGCTTCAGATCCTTATTTTTAATTTCGTTCACGATTTGCTGTTTGCACGCCAGCTGGCTTTTCCGTCGAAGGTCCAGCCGAGCAGATCAAGACGAGAACGTCAGTGAGCTCTTACGACATTTATTTGCCAAAATCATCAGCAGTATTCTGAGATCGGTGTCTGTTTGGCGTCTAACCAAAGTTTACATCTCAGCACGGGGACAATATTACACGCTGGAATGGATGTGTTCGTGTATAATAATAATAATAATAATAATAATAATAATAATAATAATAATTGGAAAAACTATGCATTTAACGATTTTCTTATTTGCTAAACACTGAGTTGACGTCAATCCTGTTGTAATAGGATTCATATCGATGTTGATGTTTATGATGATGATGTATATTTCCTCCAAAAAAAAAAAAAGTGACCAACCAAATGTACGTTCATGTTTAGATTACGCAGATGAGATCAGACTTGTTCTGATTGGACGTACTAGGCATACACCATATCATAATATTCATTTGTGTCATGGAACTTTGCGTATTATCTAAAATATTGGCACCACGATGCACACCATTCGGTCGTTTTTGGCCAAAACAAACAGTCCGATGAAAACGCTATAACGTGATACTTTCTGCTGATTTATAAAAAACGTAATATTTGCACTTGCCTAGTTGTATTTCTGGTGTGTTGGGGGGGGGATGGGGTCTGGGGGGAGGAGTAAAAGCACGCTAAGGACGACTGAATCCCTTCACTTTGCTAAGCGTTTAGCATCGTCTTAGCCGACATCCATCACCACTCTGTAATCGTAATCTCATTTTAAATGTTGTTGTTTTTTTTTTCGTTTTTTTTAAGTTTACTTTGCACAAGCACTATTTGTTTAGTTTGTTCATATCATATGTACTGTTTACATGCTACTTTACATTATTTTAGATGTAATATATATTTCACCAATAATAACTGTTTAAACGCATGTTTAAAGATTTATATTAGTGAGTGAAAATCACTTCAGAGTTTTGTTTTGTTTTGTTTGTTTGTTTGTTTGTTTTTTCGGGGGGGGGGGGGGGGTAAAAAAACGGTTAGTGCATGTTAGCTATTTGTACTAGATACATGACTCGTTTGTATACTGATTGCCAAATGAAAAATTCAGGGCCTTGATTAACGTCGTTACACACTGAACGTTCCTAACACGCTCCTCATGTGTCATCAGAACTACTTCCTGTTTCGCCGCCATCACAGAACACGTGTGGCACTAGAACCCGGGTCGAGAGGATTCCGTGACGCGAGGTAGCATAATCCAGGCTTATTTGAAATAGTTAAGCTTAAACTAACAGCCATGATTGCGGAAACAGCTAAATGTGTGCTGGCGAGCAGGAGTTGGTCAAAGAAATAATTACGTTTTTAATAATAATTTAATTTTAATAATAATAATTACATAATTAATAACAAAAAAAATAAACCAGTTGAGTAAAACAGTACGGCCGATTAATGTTTACGAAACTCACGCATTTATGCAAATGATTTAGCTGAAGGCAGCTCATCAGACCAGACAGTAGCTAGGTAGCTAGAGCTGAAAGTTCAGATAGGATATTTTTTTCCAAACTCTGTCCGATCTGATTCACGAACTGACATGGCTTGTTTAAAACTTGATCGGACATCCACTACAAAACCAAATATAAAAACTTGAGGTTGTCATATTCATAGCAAGGAACTAATCACTAATGGTTAAACGTTAAAAGGCATCTGTCGTTCAGTCACGATCCGGTTTAATGTGCAAGAAAACATTTTAAAGAAAGATTCCGGGCTAATAATAGCTACTTACGTATAGCACCTGAAAAATTCAAACAGGTGAAGGAATTCGTTTATAATTACACTGGATTCAGACTTGATTTGTTCAATTGTTTGTTAATTATTCGATTAAACTGATGGATTTAGAAGCAAAAGGATTGACACGAACGAAGCGAGCGTTCTTATGTTAAATACATCGATATATGTATAGTTCGGAAAGGTTACGTGCAAATCTATGTAAAAACCTACTTTCCTGTTCAGAATAAATTCGAAACGAAAACTTTGTTGTAAACTGACGGAACGAAGCAAAGGTTTGTCCGAACACGTGTTGCTATAGTAACGTAAAGTCAATATATTACATGTAGTAATATTGGGGTATTTCGTACTTTGGATGTTGATCAAGTTGAAATTAGCCTGGATTACTGCGTGAGCTCGCTTTGTGGAACACTCGAACTAATCCTGAACTGATCCCCGGCGCTCGATCACTCCATCACGCTTTTACATTAAGCATGCGCAATATAATTATTAACGTCCAGCTTTCAGCTTCAAGAAAGGTGTGTGTGTGTATGTGTGTGTGTGTGTGTGTGGGACGAAACGGAGGCAATACAACCACAACAAACTGTACTGTTTCTTTTATTTTATTGCTTTATTTTTTTACATTTATTTTTAACAACAAAGGGCTTTGGATCAATGTGAATATCATTATCGATACCTAATGAATAATGTAAATATGTTAATGTAGATATGTGTATATGCATACGGTGTGCACTCGACACACACACACTAATATGTTTTTATACGCATTAATATATAAAGCAGAGGTATACAAAGAGAAGGTGTGGAACTTGAATGTGTTTCGGGATTAAAAAACGAATAAAAATTTATCGATTTAAAACAAAACAAACACAGAAAAAAAACAAATGAAGCGCCATAACTTTATAACGACCATTTATATTACAACTGTGTGATGTCATGATACAAAACGTAGATAGAGACGTATGGAACGTAGTAATGACTAGGCATGTGCCGATGTTGATATCACGATAATTGTTAAGTTATGATATTAAAACAGCCTTATATATATAATATATAAATATAAATAAATATATATATTAAAAATGACCTGTTTAAAGACCAATAAACTTTATTTTTCTGAACAATGTCTTTATTTTGCTTGTTTCCTTTTTTAAATGAAATGTAAAAGGTTTATAATGAGTGAAAAACAAACTGCAAATATTATGCAAACTGAGCCATAGCGTCATAGCGCCTCTACTGGTGATACTTTAATAGTTAGATTTCCCTAATAATGTTATTATGCACTGTAAATATTTAAATATTAAATATAATACTGATTAATCGGCACATGCCTAGAGTTTGCACTGTTACGATGAGTAATTATTGTAGGGTTGGAGGGTTATGGAGGGTTTTAGAGTGTTTTACGGTTGAGGGTTTTTGAGGGTTTTAGGGTTGGAGGGTTGGAAGGTTTTAGGGTTAGAGGGTTTTGGAGGGTTTTACGGTTGAGGGTTTTGGGGGGTTGGAGGGTTAGAGGGTTTTGGAGGGTTTCACAGTTGAGGGTTATGGAGGGTTTTAGGGTTGGAGGGTTTTGGAGGGTTGGAGTGTTTTACGGTTGAGGGTTTTGGAGGGTTTTACGGTTGAGGGTTTTGGAGGGATTTAGGGTTTTGGAGGGTTTTACGGTTGAGGGTTTTGGAGGGTTGAAGGGTTGGAGTGTTTTACGGTTGAGGGTTGGAGGGTTTTACGGTTGAGGGTTTTGGAGGGATTTAGGGTTTTGGAGGGTTTTACGGTTGAGGGTTTTGGAGGGATTTAGGGTTTTGGAGGGTTTTGGAGGGTTGGAGTGTTTTACGGTTGAGGGTTTTGGAGGGTTTTAGGGTTGGACGGTTGGAAGTTTTAGGGTTGGAGGGTTTTGGAGGGTTGGAGTGTTTTACGGTTGAGGGTTTTGGAGGGTTTTAGGGTTGGAGGGTTGGAAGGTTTTAGGGTTGGTGTGTTTTGGAGGGTTGGAGTGTTTTACGGTTGAGGGTTTTGGTGGGTTGGAGGGTTTTAGGGTTGAGGGTTTTGGTGGGTTGGAGGGTTTTAGGGTTGGACGGTTGGAAGGTTTTAGGGTTGGAGGGTTGGAGGGTTTTATGGTTAGAGGGTTTTAGGGTTGGAGGGTTTTGGAGGGTTGGAGGGTTTTATGGTTGAGGGTTTTGGAGGGTTGGAGGGTTATATGGTTAGAGGGTTTTGGAGGGTTTTAGGGTTAGAGGGTTTTGGAGGGTTTTACGGTTGAGGGATTTGGAGGGATTTAGGGTTTTGGATGGTTGGAGGGTTTTGGAGGGTTTAGGGTTGGAGGGTTGGAGGGTTTTAGGGTTGGAGGGTTTTGGAGGGTTTATGGTTGAGGGTTTTGGAGGGTTTATGGTTGAGGGTTTTGGAGTGGTGGAAGGTTTTAGGGTTGGACGGTTTTGGAGGGTTGGAGGGTTTTACAGTTGAGGGTTTTGGAGGGTTGGAGGGTTTTACGGTTGAGGGATTTGGAGGGATTTAGGGTTTTGGATGGTTGGAGGGTTGGAGGGTTTTACGGTTGAGGGATTTGGAGGGATTTAGGGTTTTGCATGGTTGGAGGGTTGGAGGGTTTTACGGTTGAGGGTTTTGGAGGGTTTTAGGGTTGGAGGGTTTTGGAGGGTTTTATGGTTGAGGGTTTTGGAGGGTTGGAAGGTTTTAGGTTTGGAGGGTTTTGGAGGGATTTAGGGTTTTGAATGGTTTTCGGGTTGGTGGGTTTTGGAGGGTTGGAGGGTTTTAGTAATTATAATATCTTTGAATTTAATATAAAGACATGTTTCTGACAGACAGGATGTGTTTTGCGTGCAGCGTTTGTGAGCTGATCACACGCTAACCACAAAATTCAAACCACATCTTATTGTGACTCGGTCACGTGTCTGGGGCTTTAGCAAAGCGTGAAGAGCAAAAGATCTGCAGAACTTTTTTTTTTTCCTCAGAGCAGAAATGCTGACTTGACGTTTTTAAGTTTAATTTCTGCTGCTTTTATTTATGGAAAGAAACAAAAACCGATTTTACACATCTGGAACATTTTTCCCCGGTTGCTGTTATGTATAAATACGGAAGGAATAAAACACTTCGGGGTGCGCTGTTATAGGAAAATAATCAACTTTGTGATGGTGTGATGAAACAGAGTTACCGTCACCACCCTGACGTTGATTATTTTCCTATAACAGCACGTCCTAATGTTGTTTAATACTTTTACACTGCAGCACTTTGCCAATGTCGATTCAGAGTCGAATCACTTTCTCACTTTTTCACGTGAACGCAAATCGAGACCGCCTCGCTCAGACGCTCTCGGACCCGAGTGTGCCCGTTTAAAAGAACCGCACCAAGGCAGAGAACACGCCAGGGTTCTGTTCAAACAAACTCTACTGTGAATAAGAGAGATAAAACATGACACCTCTTCAAATATCAACATATCGACAACAAGGACACGTGTGTTCGTTTTTATTGAATGAGGAAAAATAGGATTAATTCCTTTAACTGATCCTGGACCAGTCTGTACCTCTGTCCTGTTTTTATTTTCGTCACGAGCCAAATCCATGTTCCAGCAGTTTGGTGTTTTCTTTAAGAAAGTTCTTTGCTCTGCATTCCTACAGTACATGACATGTTTATCTGCAGCTTGTCTTGTTCAGGCCTCCAGAGATATTTCTGATTTTCTACTCTCAATGTTATGACTGATTGTCCACATCGCTTCTGCTGTAGTTTCCGTAGCTGGCACCAGAGGGAGCCATTTGACTGGAAATTTCCATTTCTCGCTATCTTTAAGTGACTCCAGTTGTCTCGGCGATGTTCACGAATAACGTTCCAGTGTTGAGCTACACAGTGAAGTTTATTTCATGTTTATTCTTATAGACAACTGTCACTGTGTCCTAAACCACATCAGTGACATCTTTGTGACATCACTGAGGAACTGGGTGTGGATTGAGACAGACTTCCATATATATATATATATTTTTTAAGGGAGCACAATGAAGAGAAATTGAGAGCGGGACATCTTTCCCAAGAGCAGCTCAGATCCTGTACTGTATGGAGAAGATATGGAGGGTTCCTGAGTGAAAAACAATCACACCGGTGTAATACTTTTCATTACTGTTCCTTACTGCAGAGAGCGTTCCAGACTTTCATTACAGCAGAGAACGTTCCAGACTTTCTTTACTGCAGAGAGCGTTCCAGACTTTTGTTACCGCAGAGAACGTTCCAGACTTTCATTACTGCAGAGAACGTTCCAGACTCTCGTTACAGCAGAGAACGTTCCAGACTTTCACTACAGCAGAGAACGTTCCAGACTTTCATTACTGCAGAGAACGTTCCAGACTTTCGTTACCGCAGAGAGCGTTCCAGACTTTCGTTACCACAGAGAACGTTCCAGACTTTTGTTACAGCAGAGAACGTTCCAGACTTTCATTAATGCAGAGAAC
>JANDJT010129034.1:0-10331 GCA_024331685.1 Stegophilus panzeri
AGCGTTTGTGTGAGATTTTCACCAGGATGTTTGCAGACCCCCACAGCAAGGTACTGCCGGCACGTTGCTTCTAGCTGCCTCTTCTTCTGCAAACCTGTGCACAAGCGCACAAGTGCATGATATTTTTAACATGTTTTAAGTCTCGGATTCTGCCTCACCAATAGCCTTTAACTCAGACATATAAAGTGAGCGGCACTCTTGCAGGCATGCACTCTTAAAAACACACCGGGTAACTGGCTCACAGCATGTTCGGTTTGGGTTCAGTTCTCTTCTATTTTTACCTGCCAGTAAATGCTCGGCCCTTTTTACTCACTGAAGTCTGCTCTTTGGCAGGTTTTCTTGGTTCTCTTGCATGCATGCGTATAAACACTTGCTTGAATACTAGCCTTATTTATAGACCAATTTTCACTATAAACAATAATACTTGAGTAGTGAACTGGCTGGTAGAACTTTTTTTGTTGTTCTTATCCAGTTCTATATACTAAGTACTCAAGTAGTACTTTCGAGTAGTGTATTTTGTAATGTATTTTAAATAAAATGTCCAATAAAGATATCCAATTTCAACAGTGCTATTATAGGTTGGCCAGACATCTACATGAGCATTAATGTTTGCTTTATTACTGAAGCCCCTTCGAAGGATGGGTACTGTCTGAACGGGACCTGGCAATACCATGACCTTTACAAAGTGGTTGTGTGTCTTAAATGGCACTATAAACCCTGCAGTCCTTTTTACAATTCACCCTAGATGTCTACCTAACTGCTGAATTTATTTTAACTTTTAAAAAAGACCTTGGCATTTTTAGCCCTATAGAAAAACACGCATGCAAATGCTCTTTTTTGCAAAGACTAACCTGCTCGGTGTGCGGTTTGGGTTTCTCACTGACCTGCGGCATTGCGACTTTTTCCCTTGAGCTGCTCGGACACCATCCCATGTCTTGGTGGCTGGGTCACTGCCCTCCTATGTAAGTGTGATTGACAGACTTTGGGCCCAACCCTTTTTGTGATTTACAGCGTGAGTCCAGAGGCTTCGGCACGGCAGAATCCGGTATCAGTTCCGCCTCTTTTAAGGTACAATACCTACATATGTACGTTCATATTCCTCACCTGTCTTCAGGGGGCCGGAAGACTAGAACCTGTTTCTTCCTATGTGCAGGGATGGCAGTTATTATTCTGAAATTTCCTCTTTCTTTTTCTATGTCATGTATTTTACTTTTCCCAATTTTTTTGTTTTTTCTTTTTGTGCTAAATAATTAATTATACATCCAAATATGCTTCTATCCCACATGATCATGGTTCTGGAAATAAGTCATGCTGTTCGTTTCTGTTAGTTTTGTTTTGGTTAGTGAGGGACCGTTTACCTTTTACAAATGAGATATGGCTGATTGGTAAAAATCCAATTTGAAGGTTATAGGTAATCTAGACCCTTTAGTAATCCAATCCAATTTAGTAATAAAAAAGTGGTAAAGGTACTGAAGTGCATTGGCATGTGGGCTGTGATGTATTTTTTAAAGTATGAATACAACCTGTAGACTTTAATTTGTTGTCGTAAAATAAATAATGTTAATTTTTTTTTAATTATATAAGATAAACTTTAATTTTAGTAATACATTGATGCACATGAAAAGGGGGGTTAGTGAGCCCTTGTTGGCTTGTTATTGAGTCTGTTTTTCTTTGATAAACTGTGAACTAAAGAAACTTACTAGATTTTCTTTGTTTTTTATTTCCTTTTCATGCATTGTCCTGGGGTGGAACTGTAGAGAGTAAGTTTGGCTGAATTTTACGAAGACCATTTCCCCCCCTCATTTATACTCCATGCAGTCCTATCTAATCATTTTAACAACACAATCTCATCTTTATTAATCATATGCTTTGGATTTATCTGATTATTTATTAATCTTGGATCAGTACTACTACAGTATTTAACACTAATACATTAATCATTCATGTTATTTGATATTACAATAGGACATATTCAACAAAATCTATTTCATATGATTCCCTTCATGCCGTTTTGATCTAATTGAATCAGTGTTTGTTTGTTTGTTTGTTTTTTGTCTTGTGTTATGACCAATAAGCAAGTTGATTTACATAGTTCTAACCTTTGCAGCTTGTGCTAATCATAATCTGCCAAGATTTAAATGTGAAACATAAGAAACCACCCAGTCTAAATGTATATAAAGCATGTTCACAATAATTTCTACTAAAACATACCTATTTATTACAAAATTTATTTATTTTAAAATAGTAATAGTAAATGTAATACATATTCTGACCTTTTTAATTTGTTTGGGGTTTTTCCTCAGGTATTTAGCATGTTCCTGGAGACACTAGTAGACTTCATAATTGTGCATAAGGCTGATCTACAGGACTGGCTCTTTGTGCTGCTTACCCAGCTGTTAAAAAAGATGGGTGCTGATCTCCTTGGCTCTGTGCAGGCCAAAGTTCAAAAAGCACTTGATGTCACAAGGTTGGTTTGAAAAAGAAACATACAAACTTTAGTTTTAAATAATGCAAACTGTTCTTGTTGAAAACAACAACAAATATTAGCAAATGGATTTAAAACTCTTGTTTCTTGTAGGGAGTCCTTCCCTAATGATCTGCAGTTTACCATTCTGATGAGATTCACAGTCGACCAAACACAGACTCCCAACCTAAAGGTAAATCCGCTTTTATGTAAATATACCTTTTGCTTGTTTGCATTGTTGCTTATTAGGTTATTTGATATTTTAAATTCTAAATCTACAGAGGATTCATTAGGCACTTTACAAAAAAGTTACAGTCAAATGTTTTTAATTGTTAACCCTTATTTTAGATTACTGTATCCAGATTATAGAGCGCACCGTAATAAAAGCCACACCCACTTAATTTTAAACATAAAAAAATATTTTTACACATTTTTGCTTGTACCAGATTAAAAGTCACAATTATACACATGCTTTGTAAAATAAAATATTTACACAGAAAGATTTGGTAAATGTTAATTTACATACATTCATTACTTTCAAATGCCACCTGTAACACAGCAGTAAAACAATTGATCAAACAAAATAAAAAAGTGTCATGAGTAGCACGACAACCTTTGTGCTAAATGTTAAAAAGATTTATTAATAAACAGATAATCAAAACTTGGACAAACCACAGAACAGGACAAGGCAAAATCAAAGTCTAAACGAGAACTAAAACCTGAAATAACATTAAACCAGGCAAACGAAGCATAAAGAACAAACACAAAATCAGAAGGAATGAGAAACCAGAAAATCAGAAACATGAGAAAAGATGGTCAAAATTACAAACAAGATTTTAAAAAAATACAAAACGTTTGACAAACCTTTACAGTCCTTTAATTATTAATTCGTACACTCATGTGAGTTGTTAGATTGCTTAGTAACTCAGTCTCATAGTATGTTGGTCAAGTGTATGATTTGCAATTAGAGTATCAGTGACTGTGATATCATGCAGAGGTGCATGCTGGAAAATGGAGTTGGAAAGTTTGTCTGTTCAGTAGTGACAAAAAAAAATCAGATTTTTAAATTCATTTTCCATCTGTACACTGAAACCACTGAAGTTGTTACTTCATTTTTGCCCCTGGCTAGGTGGGACAGAAATGTATAGATTAGCTGCATGTGCTCATAGCACAAAGTATAAACCATGTGGTTCAAAGCATGGGGAAAAAAGTAGCAGCTTATAGTCTTATAAGTCTGAAAAATACGGTAGTTTGAAAAAGCTAACAAATAAATTATAAAAAGAAATACATACCCAGCAACATCCTCCCCATCATAGTCTTCTTCTTCATCCAACAATGATTCACTCTCATCGTCTTCATCATCCAAGTGAACAAACTGCTTGTCCTCCTCTATATGAGCCTGTCAGAAAATTTTACTTTAAACTACTACATATAAAAGGCAATTAATATATATATATATTTTTACCAGCATTTTCTCCTCTCTTAAAAGCATGTTGTAGACACCCCTCTATTTTATAATCTGCTTTATAGTGGTTTAGATATTGTTCTATATACTGTTCCACTTAATCACTTTTTATTTATTCACAAATGTGCAGAAAAAATGACAAAGACCTGATGCATAAAGCCTCTTACACACAGATAATACAACACACAAGGAAATAAATTACACACACACACAACTCAGAAAGCTTGGACACTAAGCAGAAGAGAATGGGGGGAAATGAAAGATAAATAAAAATAAATTGTTTATTAATACTTAAAAGAAAAATCTTCAGCGTAAAACATTGTCCCTATGAACATTTTAAAGTAAACACCCAGCTGCATTCATCTCTTACCAAATAATTACTATCAAATGAATCACAATGATTTATGCGTTGCTTTTGACAACAATAAAACATATACCTGTTTAGAGATCAATTTACATGAAAACTGAAAAATAAAATTCTTCCTAAAACTCAAAAATAAGTTGACAGTGGCTGTGTTTGCATGGACAGTTTAAATCCAATTGATGAATTTAAGGCTTAATTTGATTTAAAGACTTATAAACATAACAAGATGTATAAGATGTATAAACACTGATCAAAAGAAAAAGCTCAATCTGATTGAAATTTTAGTATGCTGTAAAAGAGTGGTGTAATTTTTTTTAGAAACATGCTCATGTTAATGCTAAATCTGATGGCTCCCTGAATGTTAAAAGTAAACACAAGACTTAGATCAATTAGATCAATCACCATGTAAAGAGTTGACCCAAATCTTCAATAGGAAGGATTTTAATTAGAAATTTTATATGGGGTATTACTTACAGTCACACCTTCAGTAGATTTTAGTGATAGTTGCATCAATGTAATGATATCAGTAAAACGAGGATTGAGACTTTCTGGGTTGACAATTGACACGGCTGAAAACAAGCTATACCTAAAAATAGACATAAAAAGAAGATAAATGTAATTACAATAATGCAATATTTATGCTACTACTTTTATGGAAAATAGAACAGCTAGCTAAATTATATATTGTTAAGTAAGCATAGTGACAATTTAAAATGCAATTTAAATTTCTTAAGAATAGAAAGCCAACTTGCAAATGTTAAAACAATTAAATAAACATGACAATAAAAAAGAGGAAAAAAGAAAAAAAAATCAAATTAAGAAATCAAATTACACCACATAAAAACAACATCTTAAACTTAATGAAAGCCATGAGAGAAAAGGTACACTTTTAAACATTTCTTTATTAGAGGACAGTCTGATATCTTCTTTCAGTTTTTACCTGCTGTGTGCAACTAAAAACTAAGAACTACTTCACCATGTTTGGTTTGGACTATGGGCTGACCAGAGTGCAGAATCCTGTTTGGTTTTATATTTCTAAAAATGTCAAACATATTTTAGGGTGAATCCAGTTAGTTATTTATAAACAAGCAGTGGCACTATAAACTGGTTTTCCGTTAGTTTTAGAATATAGTTTAAAGATTTTAGAGAACAGAGGCCCATCAGTTCTTTCCAGTTCTTAGTCCTAGTTAAAACTTGAGCAACTGTTTTCTAAACTGTCCCAGTAGTGTGATAAGGCTGAATGTCTGAAATTTGGTAAAGTAACTAGTGGAGTTAAAAAAACTACTTACTTGACAAACAACTTTGTAAAGATTCTAAAATATAAACAGAGGATTTGAGACAAGTCTGTTCTTGAATGCACATGCATCCAAACGTTCCTTGTTTCAGATTAGCGTAATGATTGTGGGTTTTAGTTAATATGGGTAAATACTAGACAGTCATTATGTTTGCTTCCGAGTTAAATAGTTTGATTAAGGATGCAAAACTTTTTTCCCAAGAAATTTTGGTCTGTTGTTTTAAATTGTGACATGTAAGTCATATTTCATAAGACACTGAATAGTTTTGTCATTTGACTAAGCAGTGTTGATGGACAGTCTAATAAAAGTTTTTTTAGCAAAAGAATTAAGTAAATTTATAACACTTTTTTGTGGACAGAAGTTCTAAAGTGATACGCTTTTGCGAATTTGTAAGCTTGTGAAACATGGGTGCATGTGGGTGTTATTGATGTTTCTGTTAACTATAGTACAGAAGATTTAACACCAGTGAATTTATTTTTCCTAAAAATACATATGCTGAATATCAGCCCACACACTTAGTACTTGTCAAAGTAACTTACCTCATCTTTTTAAATTAAATTTCCCTCTGGATCAATTATCTATCTATCTAAGAGCTGCTGTCTAACAATACCTAAGTCAGTGTTAAAATTAAAAAGGAATAAAAATATTGGCTATTTATGTTTAGCTCTTTAGCAGTCTCTTTTTAGGGCTACTAGTATTATTGTGTTTTACCATAATGCTTTATTCCTCCATAAACTTTTATGCATATTAAAAAATACAGTGGCTTTAAAAACCATTATTTTAATATTTCTGCATAAATTTGTAAATATGTAAATATAACACATTTCCAATACAACAAATTACACATAAATATATATTTGTTCATTTATTTACTAAGATTGTTTACTTTCAGTATCTGGGTGTCAGAGAATTGTGAAGGAAAAACATCTAAGTTTGAGTGGAGTTCTCATCATTAACTAAAAATATCTTGTACAGAGCAATAACAAAACACTGTAACACAAGTATTCTGTATTCTCAGCTGTTACTTGACTCATTTAAATCACTCTCAGTCAGTATGCTGACTCAATCAAAAAAGTAACCAGTTTGTTTGTCTCCAAATGATAAGTTAGTGTTCAACAAGTCATCAGAGCAAGTCATTGGGTAGTTTGCACTACACAATGTTTGATCACAGAGTAAGTCAAGTCGCTTCCAATCCAGAAAAACAAGCACTAACTAGATGCCAAAACAAAATCAGGGCTTAGCATAGTGTAATACCATCTAGGGCACACCCTGACAAACCACCCAGCTCCTACATATAGACATGAATTTGAGGTGTCTTTCTCTAAGTTGGGCCCAGACAGCCCATTCCCCACAACAGGTCACACCTCATAATAAGCAAAAAGCCTCAGTTTTTTGCATCTTACAAACAGCCAAAGGAGACTAAGGACCTCTTCTTTGTTACAAGAAGCAAATATACCAACATAAGGATATAAACAGATGGTATTTTATTAATAAGTAAAATAATTTAAAAAAATAACTATTAATAATATAACAGGTTTTATTTTATGTTCATACGTGCAGCGTCTCAGGTCTGGATCATCCACAGCATCAGTAAGCTTCATACCCAGATCCACACATTCTGCAGCCAATGGACTAAACACATCCTTCCCAACAGTACGAGCCAATACAGACAATGTATCTAAAAAGCAAAGAAAGAACAAATTTATATTTAGCTAACATTTTACTCATTGTCTTTCAGGACACGAATGCAACATAATGCAAAGCATTGCATATACAAAGCTTTGATTTTCAACTTTTTATTATCAAAATCAATAAAGTAGTGCATTATTTTGCAATTTTAAATGTATAGGTTTTGATCATCTTATAGTGAAAATTGGAAATATGAAATGTTTTTTTCCCATGGCAATCTAATTGTTTAGAATTTGTGACCAAGCTAATGTGCTATGTGTTAACAAACAAAACTCGCGTTTGTTTAGTAATCACAAATTTTATTTTGTAATCAGATAAATTATTGCCTTGTCTGTAAAAGAATTAACAGCTATTCCTATACAAACAAACAGCCTTTTCTATTTTTTGTGCATTATCACTTTTTTCGGTATTCAAGCTGTCCACCACAACAACCAACAAAAGAACCAGTAAATTCATCTAGAATCAACAACACCCAATGTTTCTCCTAAATCTAAGTCATTTTTATTATCGTCATTTAGTTATTCACTCTGTTATTAGTTAGTCTAACAAACAGGATTACAACATTAGAGAGATAAATTCAGAATTTAGAACAGGGAAGCCCAAGTGTGTGTTTATGTATAGATGTAACTGACCCAATAGTCCAGAGACAGGAATCCAGGATTAAAACCCTTACAGTGGGGTAACTGGGTGATGTCCAGGCAAAATAGTGTTAGGGCAAAGCACCAACCTTTTCACATGTCCAACAGGTTTTGCCTCCTCAGTGATCCACCTACCGAGAAGCCTGTTAATCTAAGTGATCTGGCTATAGGGGACTCTCAGGTCCATATTGCAACACAACCATAGTGACACCAGCAACTATAATCACCTGGGGGCCAGGGTGGCTAATGCTAATCATAGATTTTTAAAGATTATTAGTGCCGACATGAATAGCAATGTTCATCTGCAGCAGTCTGAGATTAGCAAGTGTGATGTTAAAGAGGTGTTTTGAGTCATAGCAGATGTTCGAGGCAGTAGTGTGCTCAGGCCCCTTATTAAACTAGCCCAGCAAAATCTACAGCAGGTTATCATCTGGTTGTCCAAATTCTGCTCTGAGAACAGCATTGCTTTTGTAAATAACTGTTCCACATTTAAGTGAAGTCCTGGTCTTTTAAAGTGAGATGGTATCCCTTTTACACAAGATGGTGCTGCTCGCATTTCTTGCAGCAGAACTATCCAGAGCCAAGACTTAACCGACTGTCTGCGAGATAATTCGGTCCGAAACAATTGAGATGGTGTCCATTTCATTCGGCAGTTACAAGCGAAAAACTTATCTACATTTAGGCATTTAGCAGATGCCCTTATCCAGAGCGACTCAAACTTATAAAACGACATGTCAAAATAACCTGAAAATATTTTTATGAGGCGCAAGCGAACAATGGTAAAAGTAAAATTAAAATAGAACTACAAAATATTAGATAACAGATAAATCTGTATTTGTAAATGGAATTATAACAGATAACTCCCTTCATATACTTTGTTTAACAGAGACTTGGACTAAACTTGATGATTATATAGACTTAAATAAAGCAGCTACGCGAGGGCATAGTTAGGAAGTAGGTACAATACACAATAGACATGATAAATATTACTGTAAAATCTACTCCTATAATGTACTTATTTCAGGCTCTCATAACTAACAGTCAAATTTGCACCTGATAAAACAAGTGTGCTTAAATTTGTTACTATTTATCAGCCACCCAGGGTTTGCTCAGAATGTCTTTCTGAGGTTCTTTATTCGTTTTATCAATTCAAAAGACTTTCATTGTCAGTGAATTCAATATCCAATATGAAAATAATCCACTTAGAATTACTTATAAGGACAGTGTAGCTAAGTGGATAGAGCATCGGTCTATTGACCAGAAAGTTGGGGGTTTGTACTGTACATCTGTATATGTGTAATGACAAGTAAAGGCTATTCTATTCTAATGTTTAACGTTAAATCTCTTCCTATCTATCCAGGCAGATGAGCCCTGTCGACAAGAGTTTTTTCTTGTCACAGTCCCATTCGGATTGCTCAGCAGGGATTCCTTTTTTACTCTTGGTCTTGGTGCTTATAAAGCTGACTCTGCTGGGGCTCAATCGTGAGTTAAGCAAAACCTCAGTGTTTTTCCGCCATGTTGGTCTCTTGTCAAAACTGAATGGGTTCTCCAGCTTGTCTGTGATAAAGTGACAATAGTGGGGTTCAGTTGACCATGGTTATATTAATTTGGATGTTTGGTGCATATGAATGATCTAATTATGTTTGCATGAATTTATGGTTGCCTTATTGTTACAATATTAGCATGTATTGGTTATATTAATTGGGACCTATTTGCTCTTGTTCCTGAAATTTTTTGTCTGTTATTATTTCTTATTCAGTTGAACAGGATTATTACACAACACTTGGCAACAGCCACTTTGTGTCCATTACCAAGACCAGGTGACCCCAGCTTTCAAACAAGAAATGCTAAAATTTTGTTGTGATGTACAATATATTAGCATATGCATTTATCATCACCTCTACTGCTAAAAAAAATCATCAAATAGAATGTTTTACTTTTGTTTACCTGTGCCCAAGCTTAAAATTGGACTCATCCAACTATAGTTATCATGTCTCAAGCATTCTCTTGTCTCACCTCTCCAGTCTCGGTATCCAGGGAACAGTGTGGAAGGGGTTTGCCTCTTACCTGGAAGACTGCACATACCAGGTAACATGGAGAGGATCCACTTCAACTCCACGCAGACTCTCCACTGGCATCCTAGCACGGACACTAACATCTCAACTCATATCTCAGCTTGCCTGACTGACATCTCATCCTGGATGACTGCTCACTAACTCAAACAAAACCCTGACAAAACTGAACTCCTGTTCATATCTGGTGACTCACTACCACACCATGACTTGACTATCTCTCTGGACAACACACCTCTACTACCTTCCCCAACAGCTCGCATCCTCGGTGTGACCATCAACAACAAACTGTCTTTCACTGCCCACATCACAACCCTGACTCACTCCTGCAGATTCCTCCTTTA